>JAOPHQ010005770.1:57500-83831 GCA_030340625.1 Merluccius polli | reverse complement strand
ATGCTATGAGCTATTTAGCCTACTACTTATTGATTTATATGGCCCTGATGATAGGCTTTGGGCTAACACTGGTTGCTGATAATGTGCATTAATGCTACGCTATGCTATGAGCTAACGCCGGTACTTGATGGTAAATGTGGCCCTTGATGCTACGCTATGAGCTAGTCTAACGTGGTTGAAATGAAATACAGAAAGAAGTAAGAAAGAAACACAACGCAAGTAGATTAATTAGCCCGTTTGACTATAGGAATTTGATGCCTAATTTCCTATAGTCGAGTGTGCTATGTCGCTGGCACCCAAGTTCGAGTCCGTGGTGGCAAACAAATGTGGCCGTTGATGCTATGCGCTAACACTGGTACTTGCTGATAAATGCGGCCATTGATGCGCTCTATGCTATGAGCTAGCAGCACCAGTACTTGCTTGTGCGATGACGTTAGCCATCATCTGCAGGGCTAGTGTGCACCACTTGTCACCATTATGCTCTCCAGGCTAGCGGGGGGGGGGGGGGGGGGGGGGGGGGGGGGGGGGGGGGAATGGTGAGTGCTTTGACATTCATGGGTGTAATCCCGAGTATCTCCCTCTGCAGTCATGCTTCTGGACCAATGTCTATTGGTATTCCCCCACCCCTGGAGGGAATACCAACAACGCACTGCTGTTATCAGCGGATTCAATAAACCGTGGACGCCTGTCTGGAAATAGACACTTCACTATAGCGCAGAACAATTTCTATGCTCATGTCAGGCTCCTTTGTTTGTTTGTTTGTCTCGCTCTCTTGTGTATGTGTGTCTGTATGTGTGTGTGTGTGTGTGTGCGCATGCGCATTTGTGCACTCGCGTCTGTGTATTTGTGCATGCAGGCTTCTGTGAATGTGTGTGTGTGTGTCTGTCTCATGCATGCAGCTATGCGGTCCTTCTGCATAGGGTTTTATTGCTTCATGATGAGTTTGTAGGTAAAGTGTTTGGGTTTTTCGCTCAACTATTCTGCTAGTGTTAGAGGCGAAGACACCATCTGCTGTGAGTGTAGCTGTGTGTGAATACCCTGCTGCTGGCTGTGTTCTCAGGCCAAGACAGAGCTCACCACGGAGAACCAGAGACTTAAAGACGAGAACGGGGCCCTCATACGAGTCATCAGCAAACTGTCCAAATAACACACACACAATGGAAAAGGACTCTACACGGGATACCGGTTGTATTTAAACGCCATGCATTCGATGATAGTATCCGTTGTGAACATGAGTGTGTGTGGCTGATGCTGATGCCTTAAATAGGGGAAAAGCATAATAGCACAAGAGTAGCAGGAATTTAATATGTGAATGTTGTCCATATTGATGTCGGAGTTGGGTCACTGACGGACGTTGAGGGTACTTGATTGTTTTTTACTAGTTCACTTCAAATGAATACAAATCGATGACATAGTGGTACTTTTCACACAATAAATATCCAATGGCTTCAAACCATCAGAGGCATTTGGCTGGTTTGTCTTCTACAAGAGTATATATAGTGGTTGTTAATAAACAAAAAGTTTGAAATAAGTAATGAGGTGAATGGTATGTGCTGTCTCTGTATCTATCTGGTGGTGTTTCTACAGATTTACCTGGATGTTGAGAGGACAGACTTTGACCAAAAATAGCAAACAATCTTAAGTTCTTAAAAGAAGCAGGCAAACTTAAGTGAGTAGCATGCCAACTTAAGTGTCTTAACTGTATACCCGCAAAGCGATTCTAATGTTGTACGCTACAAAGCACAACAAAACCAAAGCTACTTAAAGGAGTTTATTTCTAGGTTAATCTCATATCTCACAGATAGATATATACGTCTTGACGGGCCACATCCCATATTTTTTGGTTCCCTTGAGGAGTTTGTTCTACACAGTGACCCGTGGGGTACAAGGTATTTATGCCTCTTTTCGGCGGGGAAAACAATAGGCGGGAAAACCAATCATGCGAGATCACAAAGAAGGCACACTGACACCACACACACACACACTACAACTAGACAAAGACAGAGTTCAGGGTTGAATTTTTAGCCAACAAGCTTGTCTGTGTCGCTAGGTTTGTGGGTATTATTGATACAAGAACCAGGTATATATATATATATAATATATAATGCTATATACACACTAGCAGTTCTTTGGAGGTTCTGTACGATGGCTACATTAAGGTCACAGAACTCATTAAGAAGAACATGTTTTTGAAGCTCTATAGGTAGGCAGTATTGCAGTTGCGAATTTTCTTCTGCTCTTTGTTTGCGGTCTGGAGAGAAACGCCTTGGGAAGCCCAGGAAGACAGGATTTTGTTGCCCTGCACTGCAGTGATGTGATGAATCTTTACAATATATAGAGATATTAATTTATTTTCCTTAAGTACACCAGAGAAACATCAAATGAAGGAACACAGGTTCTATTGGTCCTATTGCAAATACACCGTAGTAACAGGTGAAGCAGACATAACATAATGCTGGCATCTCGTTGGTTGATGTGAATGATGACATTCAATAATACATAATATATGGAATGACCTTGAATGACCCCCAGATATAGCATGAGTTGATCACAACAATATTCAAAATATGAGGTTAAAGGGTAGTTTAGAAAGGTACACATGGATCTTTGTGAAATGCTATAGAAAGAGCTAACTACAATATTATATAAAAGAATTACAACAGTGAACTACAATATAATATAAATAATTACAATGGTGGTATTTGTGAATGTGTAAATTCAGTCTTTCGTCTTTGTGTATATTGTTCATGGGATAAAAAAATTGGAAAATTCACAAGATATGATTATGGAAAAGCAAGACTCAGGTGGCAGCATATCTACTATGTTACATATTGCATTGGAATTATTTAAAATATTTATTCTTCCTGGTGAATTGACAAACACACCACTTTATATGATTTGAGGAAAAGTAAAAGTAAAAAAGAACATTTACAGTACCTCACTGAGCAAATATGCGTTATTTGATAACTCGGAATAAACCAGGCTCCACCTTGTACAAACAGGAGAGTCATCATATTATTGGACTCTGAATGTTACATATTTTTCTAAATAAACTTTAGATGGTGTGTGTGGTTGGTGTGTGTGTGTGGTGTGTGAAAGCACACGTGTTTGTGTGTGTGTGCGTGTGTCTGTTTGTGTGTGTGCACACGTGTTTGTGTGCGTTTGTGCACGTGTTCATGTGTGTGCATGTGTGTGCTCTGTGTGTGTGTTCCCACCTCTTTCCAGTGTGTCCGAAAAGTCAAAACCAGAACTATGCAGACGGCAAATGAAATCGGTTGGGAACAAATACCACTCACTGTAATGAGGAGAGGGGCTACAAGTCCATGCTTGAGATATCCACCGAGTCTACACAGGAATACACTCAAAATAAGACTCAAAAGACACCCATTTGGCAGGAACAAACAAAGGTAACACTTACGGTACATTTTTATAGAAAACTAAGATCTAATATTCTGCATTTTTTTAGTTTTTATATCTGTATCATCTTCAACAATGACCAAAAAACATTAAAAGATGTTAACCAGTAATAGCATGACTTGTAGCCCAAACGGACATCCCAGGTACCAGGACCAACCCAGGGAAGACACTTTTACACACAATGTCAAAAAGAGGCTGGACGTGCATTACTATCATGATGACAAAATAAAATGAAAGTACAAGATGGGACCGCCCGCTAGGCATTTAGCAAGACAGTGAACCTGGATTATTCAGACATACACATACATTCATTCCTATACACTTAATATGTAAAAATACATACACTTTGCAGTCAGTGCATTCTTTTTTTCTTCTTCAATTTTATTATCAAAATGACATGGAACGTAAACACACACACTCGTACACAATTTAATTGAATGCTAACTCTTTAAAACATGCCGCTATTTACAATACTTCTGGTAGACGCATGCTTTGTTTTCAACCAAATCTGCGTAATGCATAATGTCCATAGCGGGAAGACCATGTGGAAGTCAGGCTGCTACCTTTCTCCTATCATCTGTCAAACCCTTTAAACCCTCCTTCCAGGAATAGCCTCTCCTGCCCATCGGTGAAGAAGCCGTGTGTGAACATAGAAGCCATGTTAGCAAAAATACCACTATGTTGTTGCAGTACTTTGGTTTTTTAGATAGATATACACGCAGTATGTGACCTAAAGAGGGAACGTAAAGGGTATTGTGATGCATGATACATGCTCGGTTTAGCCTTTTCCATTTGTTTCAGGCAAATGGTCCTACATTTGCCGTACAAAAGGTTTCAGGTGGTGAACTCAATGTACAGCGGCAAACACATGGTACGAACGCAGGCGTCCACAGGGAGCTCTTGAGATGGTGCAACCTTGCCACAGTTGAAATCAATATATCATCAATTCATTCGTAAAATACTGAAACAACATACAGTACAACAATAAAAATATAAGCGGTCTACTGGACATAAAAAAAACTATATTTGGAGAGCATTACTTCAAGGTGCAACCGTAAACATTCAACAGAAGCATAGTTGTTTGAGAAACATTGGCACACCTGCCTTACTTTCCCCTTACTCTGTCCATGGATGAGTAAGGTGTTACATCCAAAATGGTCAAAGGAAACTCAACACACATTCACAGCGTTCCTGATAACTTACCCAGTAAAAAAGAAAAGCCTCATCTCTGGGGAAACACTGTAGTCAAGCAAACCGCACTGTAGCAAAGTTTCAAAGTGTCAAACCTGGGAAAGGCACCCTGTTACTCCTCCCTTCAAAGTGTGTACGTGTGTGTGTCTCACAACACACACATACGGGCACAGAATCTCACTGCACTTGGATATGGTGTGGTGCCGTGTATCACTGGATCATATTTGATGACTAAATCCTAAGAAAATAACCGGAACCATGCCACTCGTCTTTTGCTTAGCAGCTTCGTCTCAGATGTGAACACGACACAAACAACAAAATTAAGGCAATCCTTTCAACAGTAATAAAAAACAAAAAACGAAACACATTTCAGTATTTTTGCAGTTGTTTTGCATTGCCACCATTCAAAATTGTTTACATGTTTGCATTTGACAACCTAAATAGTTTCTATGCGAGAAAAGCCCTGTACTAGAGTACTTTTTATTCAAAGTTAAGCACACATATTAGCGAGATACAATACTGCGCATGGTTCATGGAGAGTGTTAAGGAGGTACTATAAGCAACGCATGCATAATGCATCTAAACTAAACCACACTTTAGCAGCTGGATAGGGTTTTCAACTAGCTTTTCGCTGAGTGCCAGCCCTTTAAAAAATGATCCCGGTAAAATCATCCTCAAAACCAAACCAACATTCAAAGACAATTGCTCACAAACCAATCACCCAAACATTCATTGCCACTCTTTTTTTTTTTTTTTATAGCATAAGCAAATGTGGTGCTGGGAAAAACAAAACAAAGAAACAAATGATTTCCATGTTTTTCACCTAACCTTAAAGGAACCGATATTATAAGATTTCTCTCTCTCTTTGTTTTTCTTTTTTTTTGCAGATCAAGCTTGCAGTAGCCAGGGCTAGCCACGTGTCGGTCATGAGGTGCATGCAATGCGAGGTTTTAGTCTGGTGGGGTTGGGGGGGGGGGGGGGGGGGGGGGTGTTTCATCAGTTAGTACATGAGTTGGTTGGTGAAGTTAGTTACTTCTTAGCAGCCAGGGATGCCAGCTGCCCATCGATATCCTCCTCTTGCTGCAGTGGATGCCACTGGGCGATGGGGGCGTCGAGGGTTAGCCAGCATGTCGGACCAATGCTTCAGGCCCAGGCCCGTGGCCTTGCTGCCCACGAAGATCTTCCCGATGGCGTCGTTCTTACCGATCTTGTCGTAGTCGAACACCGTCACTGCCACGAGGATTTTCTGTGTGGAACGAAGGAACATTTTATTCTCAAAAAAGCTTGCACCATTTGTGACCCAACACACCCAACGGTTGACATCAACGGTTATTTTGGGGATTTAAATGTTTGCTTCATCCCGGATTCACAAAGTACCATGCCGGCACTTCTTCAAAAAACGTTGCGCGATTGCTGACGGGGGGGGGGGGGGGGGGGGGGGGGGGCGCGATTGTTGACGGAGGGCGCGATTGTCGACGGGGGGGGGCCGACGCGCATTTGGACCGGCCCAAATGCGCATCGGCCCACCGGGGGATTTGCCCGGTGGGCCGATGGCCAGTCCACCCCTGGTTGGGTCACATGTGGGGCTAAGAAGAGAGTCGAGGTCTCATTTGCCATCGGACCGAGGTTGGCAGGCGAGGTGTTGTGAGGTGCCCTACCTGCATCTGCTCCAGGGGGATCTCGAAGCTGAAGGACTCGTTGTAGTACGGGTTCAGAGTGTTCTTCTTCACCGTCGTCTTCTTCTTCTTCAGACGCTTACCGCCCTGCAGCAGCTGGATCTTCACATAGGGATCTGCACCGGGCATCGTTAGCAATGTTAGCAACAATGCTACATTACCAAAAACACCTGGATCTTCACATAGGGATATGCCCTGGGCATCGCACGAAACAACGTCAGCAACAACATGAGCAACAACGTTACGAACATCTGCAAGACATTGCATCATCATTCGTGTATGGGTCTATCAAAGCCACATCTAGACAAACAATATACAACTCCATCCACTTAGACTGAACTCTCAAAGTAAAAGTCTGGTAAAGGCAGTTAAATCACATAATAACAGCATGGATATGAAACAAAGAGCAAATACATATTCCTACCAGACAATCCACAGGCGTCCATCTTCTTCAGGTTCTTTGCCTCCAGGATGCAGACTGTGAGTTTACCAGCAGTGGGGACGTAGCGAAGAGAGATGCAAATATCTCCAAGTTTCTCAGGCTGAAATGCAAGCAAGAGATAGTAACAAAGATAATCGATGTGCTTTTTTTTTAAACTGCAAAGAAAGCCAAAAATAGTATCAATATGTTTTAAACTCTATTCCATCACGATGATGTCACGATTATTGAGATGATCAATCTCTTCCTCGAGACGACTAATGTAGAGACAGGTAATGACAGGTAAGGCTTTGGGCACCTCCTCCTTCTCCACGCTCTCCAGGTCCTTCCACTCCTCGATGGGCTGGCCCAGGTCGATGGTGTTCATGGGGATCTTCACCTCACCGATGATGTCGTGTTTGGAGAAGCGATCGTAGTCGTAGACGGACATGACCAGCGTCTTTCCTCCCAGCTCCTCGTAGGGCACCTGATACGGGACGAGCGGTGGGATGCGTCACGTGTCTCGTTGTGCTGCCGTCATGCTGATCGAGGTTGTAATGCTACCATACGCTCTGATACGTTACGCTGTGCTGCGTCGCGCTGCGCTATGCGACGCTATATGCTATATTATGCTGTGTTATGCTGTGTTACAGTATGCTTTGTTTCATGACGCGATACAACATTACACTTCACGTCTCTGTGTTGTCTTACGCACTATGTTGGGTTATGTTATGTAACATAGGTGCAATCGCAATAGTAGTACATAAGTACGACAACATTAACAATGCTGCAAGAAGGGAAATAAGTAGAGGAGTTCAACCAACCTAATTGAATCATAACGAATGTTACAGCGGTAAAACTTGGGTTATCGTGTGTTCATTAGCACTCTGGCAGGCTACATTATCCATGCTAGACAACGCACACAGTTAGTTGGATAATGCACTCTCGTTCTCAATGAAAGTATCTGCGCAGAACAGGCAATGGGCTCTAGGGGGAAGAGGATGTTACCTTGTGTACAGATGGAGAGCTTGGCCTCGCAGTCTGACCCAGAGCCCCATCTTAGTCCTCAAAGGACCTCATTAGAGGCTTAAAGAGGCTACACTGGCTGACATAGGCTTCACTGTAAAGCCAGGGAGGAGGCTGTGTGTAGTGGATGCCGAACCAGGCGCTATCGGCATACGCTCAGACAAATATAGTACGATGTAGGAAGCTGCCTCCAATGGCTTACGGGCAAAAAAAAAAAAAAAGCCCTGCAAAATGCAAGGGAGTTGTTGCCTGGCAACCGAGCAACGGCCACTTTTCCATCAATCTCTTTTTTTAAATAATTGTATTGTCAGATAAAATATTCACGATCGATTCTAACTCGGCACAAGCATTTTCCCTCTATTATACCACTAATTGCCTTAAACACCCATCCAACTCCACAATCACCACCCCAGGAGATAGTGGTGTGTCCAGGCCAATGTAAAGAGGGGGTGGGGGTGGGGGGGGGGGGGGGGGGTAGCGATGCAGAACGGTGCAGAGAATGCATACATCTCAAAATGAACTCGGCGTGCCAGGAGACGAACCTTGAAGACGAAGGTCTCGTTGAAGACAGGGTTCAGCGTCTTCTTGTGGACCTTGGTGTCGTACTTCTTCTTCTTGTCGGGCAGCAGCAGCACCTTGACGTACGGGTCGGACGTTCCCCCAGAGTCCATGGAGATCAGGTCCGCTGCTTGCAGGATGCCCACGGTCAGCTGGGGGGAGGGGGGGGGGGGGGTGGAGGTTAGAAGGAGTGGGAGGAAAATGTCATTAGATTGAGTTGGCTAAATTTGGCCAGTGTTGTTGTCTGTATTCCTGTCTGCCTGCCTATCTGTCTGTCGTTCTGTCTGTCTATCTAGCTGTATCTCTGTCTGTATGTATGTATGTCTGTATGTATGTCTGCCTATCTATCTATCTATCTATCTATCTATCTATCTATCTATCTATCTATCTATCTATCTATCTATCTATCTGTCTGTCTCTCTACCAGTCTGTCTCTGTCCGTCTATTGGCCTGTCTGTCTGTATAGTATTCTGTTTGTATTCAAATAGGCTATTCATTTTGAAGATTACTTAACATCGGATTGTTTTTCCTCCATGATGAATGAGGGTGGAGAGTGCAGCCGTACTACTCATGCAGATGAAACTGCCCCGCGTGAAGCACAACTTTGATTCCTTGGGCTTTTCTCCTAAACGATTCAGCAATTTACCGGCCCATAAATCATCTGTGTCAAATTAAAACTTCCTCGGCTGTGTAGCAGGAGTCTGTACCAACCATAGAGGGCTTGAGTGTGTATTGGGTAATATATTCATGCTTGGAAGGTGTGGGTCCAATCTAGCCAGCATCACTGGACTTAAGCCTAGCTCCTTAATTATCTCGTTATCCGGTCTGGATTTTTGGAGGAAAATACTTCCCCAATCGGAAACCTCCAAGGAACTTCTTGTTTTCCTACTTTTTTTTCTTTATGTAGTGAAACAATCTTTCATTGTAATTAGTATATTTAGACGGCTTAATGTTCTATGAAAGTGTGCATTCATTACACCCACCCACGCATAGACACACACAGACACAGACACATACACCCACACACACTTTATAAGTTACGTTATACTTGGGAGATCATGACAATTAAAGATTGCTATTTAAAAAAACGGGAAAAAAAAGAAGGTTTGTTCCAATTAAAATCACCCAGGCTACCGACCTTTGTGTTCTCAAAGTCATACTCGATGGAGTACTGCAGCTTCCCCAGTTTCTCTTCCTCCTTCTCCTCCTCCTCCTTCTCTTCCTCCGTCAGGCCGGTCTCTCCCTCGTCATCGTCATCGTCCTGGTGTTTCTGCAGAGGTCGAAGGTCAGGGTTTCAGGTTAGGTTTCAGGTGGGTGGTGACAAGAGAGAGAGAGAGAGAGAGAGAGAGAGAGAGAGAGAGAGAGAGAGAGAGAACATAAAGAGCCCTGGGGACAGCATGCCACAGACCAACAGAGCTTCAGGAGTTGGGGACGGGACAGCTCCTGACAGCCCACCTCCTCAGGTAGCTGCTGTCGCCCGCAGCACCTGCTGGCAAGTAGTGATTTCCTTTTCTTGTCTTTGGCTTAGTTTATTTGCTCTTAATAGGAGGGTTTCAATCATGTGATCTGGAGTTCCATGAAAGACGTTAAAGCCCGCCATCTTGGTACTTCTTGACCAAGAGGTCCAGAATAACCAAGCAACCAGTTGTCATTGTTATTCTTATTATAATGGTGAAAAAGGACCAAGATGGCCGCTTGGAATGTGCGTGACATCATGTGAAACCTTCCTATTCAGGTTGCATTACTGATGGGTTACAAATCCTGATTGGTGACATTGGTATAAAGATTATGTTTTTTTTAGGTTTGGTTTGGTTTGGTTTGTTTTCACCAATTGTGTGCACCTTTCTGGGCAATTGGAGGCTTTGGGTTTTACTGGCAGGACCTAAAGTAAAACATTTACGGGCCAGTACCTAGAACATGCTTTGTGCAGAGTATAGTGCCAGAGTCAGGCAGGCCAAGTAGTAGGCGAGAGCATGCTAGTTCCAGAAGCAGAGAGTTGGTTTACTTTTCCTGATGTACCACCTTTGGCTTTGTTATTCACTGAGCATTTTGTAAATACTGAAATGAAAGAGAGAAGAGGGTCGTGCCATTTGTGACCCAACACTCCATGTTTGACATCAACGGTTATTATTTTATGGATTTAAATGACCGTTCAAATGACTATTGGCTATGGCTATTTTTGATGTAACTCATATGTACAGCATATTCTTATTCTTCTTATTCTTCTTATAGTCATTCACTGAGCATTTGGTAAATTCCGAAAGTGTTTCATTAAAATGCTAATTTGAAGTTCTGGATGGTTTTGCAATGTATGCACAGAGATGAATCGATGTAAAATAAGAATCCCTAAGGAACTTGCCAAAAACAGTCAATGTGCATTTGATTAAAAATGTAAAAAGAGGAACATATATAGGACATAGAATTACTTTTCCCTAATGCTATATACGCACGGCCACGTTTCGAAACTAGACTACAAGCCTCTAATGTAGAGCTATTTATACAAAATAAGGGCCCCAGTGTACCTCGGTTGTCCTGGAGATTTATCACATAAAACTAACACCACTCTGCCCAACTCACCATTCCCATTCCTCCAATGAAAGGCTTAGCATTTTAACAACATGTTTTTTTGAGTAATGTCAAGGTTGGAGGTAAGTGATTGTTGCTGAATAATAGCCCCGTTGCCAAGGATATCCTGTCTTGTTGGACTGTGAAGAGGCTTGTATAATGGTTCTTTTCAGACGATCCAGGATTTACAAAACTCTCCTACGCGTTCTCTTCAAGTCAAGTTTTAGTCGGGTGCATTCCAAAAGGATAGGATTTAAAAGGAGTAGGGGATGTTTTTTTTAATGTATTGTTCATGCATTTTTAAAATCATTAGCGTTGCCATGTCCCCTCAACAACCATGCCCTTGATCGCATGCACATATTAATAGTGTTAAACAATAATCTTGCATATATCATCTCGGAGCCCAATACGTTGCATATTGGAGTGAGTTATATACAATGTGTGTTAGATGGTTAGGCTCTGTTCTCTGGGGTTTATGGAGCTCATCGAAGCTTTCCATTGGTACATTCTCAAGCTGACATTACTCGTAAATAAAGTTTGGGAGAAGAGGAAAGAAAAATAATAAAATGAGGCAATACAAGGAAGCTAGGACATTCCATGAAACCCCCTTCCGCCCCCCACCAGTAGGGGGCAGAGAGCATCACCGTGTGCTGTCCACCTACCGTAGGTTAGTGTCCATCACAGTCAAGAAACACGGGGCACACACAAGACAAACACAGATCGAGAGAAGAAAAAAGGAGGAGAGCAGAGAGAGGAAGAGGGTTCAACTCACAAGACACCAGGGCCAAACACGCTACTGAAGAAAGACACCACCACCACCACCACCACCACGACTATGATGAGGAATGACACACTCATTTCGTCTGCCAGCGAATTACCATCTCTCACTTCCAGGCAAGGACAATTACTTATAATGTGGACATTATAAATTGATTGTTTTAATTAACTGCCATCGGTGCATGGCGGAATCTACATATTGATGTCAGTTCATTTTAGTGCCGAATAAATAATTTGACTTTCCAACTTGCATGACCCGATGACAATGTTATGAAAATCACATTTAAAAAAGCAATTTCAAAACACTATCAATTTCCCCAAAGGTTTTATTCTGATCTCAATTCACGTGGTTGCCGTTTTCGTCCTGCTGGATTACAGTGTGTCATTTTTCATCAGCCGACACACTAGAGTGCGTCACACATTTTAAAAAACGACCACAAGAACAACATCGAGCATAAATTGAGGGGAAGAAAGCTCTCCTTGTATCTTCCAAAGTCTGCACTAAGAGCCGCTGGTAAGAGATCAAACGGAGTTAGCAAACACACATCATCGCAATAACTACAACAGCAATAACATCAATAACAACAACAAAAGCATCTTCAACATTAGCTTAAAGTCATTGCCGTGAAATATCGCACTTCAGCATATTGCAAAAGAGTACAAAAGCGAACAAAAAAAATCAAAACAAGACATTGAAAGCGTACGACTAAGAACCGATCCAAAACGGACGGCAGCGCGACAGGAGTGTTACTCCGTGAGTTCGAACCCCGCGGCGTCATACCTCACCACCCTGCATGTTCTTCATGTTGAAGCCATCCTTGCCCTTCTTCCCCTTCTTGTTCTTCTTCTTCTTGCAGCAACACTTCTTAATGATGCAGAAACAGCAGGTGAGGATGAGCAAGGCGGCCACCACCGCGATGGCGATCAGCGCCCATGGCGGCACTGTTGTGGGTCATGACACACAAAAGATAAACATGAAAGGTTCAAAAATAATATGTGCAATGGAGAGATATGGTACATGGTGCGTGTGAAATGGATTATCAAAGGCATGTTTTTCACTTTAACGTTACAATGTGGCATTGTGTTTTTCCACAATAGGGAACATTGTCTTATTTGATCCCTTCTTGTCAACCACAGTGCTGCGTTATACAATTTCCAAAGTATTGAAAAGCATAATAAGCCATTAGGGTACTAGGGTAATACCAAAGATATTAATTACTGATGCATTGACCATGGATATTTAATTAGTTATTATTATTTGTTATTTCATGAATATGAATAATATCTGAGCCAAATTGTCATTATTTGTAATTAACTATTTCTATTACGAGTAGCAACAAATAATCATTCATCATTTGCAAACATTTTGAACATCTGCATACATTCTGTGTATGCTTCTGCTCATGACTTGTAAGTATGCTACGACAGGAGATAAATAGGCCATCTAATAATTTGTTAACCGAATCTGAAGTTGCAACCGTGTGTTCATGATTACAGAGCCATTGTTACAGTAACATCTGGATCCCCTCAGAGACTAAAATAATGCAGCAATAAATATTATTTACTTTCAATGTTCTGCTCCCTCTCCCCTCTCTCTCTCTCTCTCTCTCTCTCTCTCTCTCTCTCTCACTCACTCTATCTCACACCCACAAGCCATGCCATCGCTCATGGCACAGAACTCATGTCAAACAGAAAGTGAAATGAGGCAAATAAAAATAGAGTTGTAAGATTTCATTTTGAACGGCCATTAGTGTGTGTGTGTTCATAGGGGAACTGGCATCTTTTCATCTTTTGGTGTGCTCTGCGTTTTCCATTGAGAACCGACCCTAAGTCAAAGGCACCTTGCAATAACTTAAATCCTAATGTGTGGAAATTGCTAAACTTTCTTCTTTATGCCCCACACATTTCCTGTCTGGGATTAATAAAGTGACCTTATCTTGTGTTATCTTCTATAATCGTATCGTGTCTCATCTTTTGCGTCAAGGGGAACCGCCACGTTCAGCTATTTTCTAATATAAGAGAATACTTCTTCATTTGTGTGCGATGGACCATTGACATCATTTATCTGAATGATTTTTTTTGCAGAAAGGGAGGGAGGGAGGGGAGTTGAAGTTGTTTCACATCGTTGACTTTTCGTGTTGATTATTGTAACAGAAAGCATTTCTCCTGGGATCAATAAATTGATCCCGGAGTATTTAAGCTAACATGGTGAGTCCACTTGTAGTCCATATCCTAACGTAAGAACACATAACGAGGAACTTACGTGGGATTTTGTCGATTTCGTTCAGGAACTTGCTCTTGATTTCCTCAAACATGTCGTTCTTGCTGATCTCCGTATTGTTGGAGCCCGATAAGTCGGCCACGGTGGAGATGATGGCGGGGGTCGCGGTCATGGCAAGGTCTGGCATGGTGGTGGCCCCTGTGGGCTTGGCCGCCACCATGGCATCGGGCTTCGCCTTGAACAGGTTGAACTTCATGGTCAGAGACTAGACAGGGAGTCCCTGCAATACACAGTGCACACAGAGATAGAGCTGTCACAAGACTGAAATGGGCGGCATACTAAAGAAGTCACATTTTTTTCAGCTGGCCAAGACCTTCTTTGCAGACAAACTTGGTTCATACTCGTTATACTCGTGTTTTCGGTTTCCGATGACTATACAGACCTATACAGGGTAGTCTAATGGTTACAGGGCATTGGTCTCCCAGCCGAGAGGTACTGGGTTTGAACCCCAACCCACCCGTGTTTTGAGATTCACTCAAAACACGATTTACTCAAAACAAACAAACAAAAAGAAATTGCTGATTGCGTAGTTCGGTCATTTCGCTAACTATGCTGAAGTTTAGTTAATTGGGTTAAGGAGTAAGACTTTCATTTGAGGATATTTCAGTCTGTGTCCTTTCATGAATGGTGTATAAAATATTCGGAGACGACATGAATAGATAATAGGCAATAGTCCTGCGATGGAGGGAGTTAAATTATATTCTGTTGTGACAGGTAAAGCATCTTCTGAAGTTAGATGATGGTGATGGTGAAGTGAGGGTGACCGCAGGGATACGACACACACACACACACACACACACATACACACATATTAGATGTACAGATAAATTGATAGATAAACACATTAGCTTAGAGAGATAGAAAGATATATATATATATATATATAGAGAGAGAGAGAGAGAGAGAGAGAGAGAGAGATGTGCCACAATCTGTTTTCTGCATCCCACAATGACACCAGCATACGACATTATTATTATTATTATTATTATTATTATTATTACATATATCAGCTTAATATAGGCCTTCGATTATATCTGCAGCACAATGTCTAGATAGGGATTTTTTGTATTAATATTATTGCTGGCTTATTGTCAGTATTAAAAGAAAAGACAGTTATTCTCATCCTATTCTTTTCTCTATTCTACTTTTTGTATATCGTGTACATGGACAGTGTCAAAAGATATGAGTTGAGAATACACAACAACCATCAATTATTAAAGGCCTCACAATCAAAATGTCTAAAGCAACACATCTTAAAAACATCCGTGGAGCCATTCCTACATGGAGACGCTTCACCAGCTGTATCTGCAGAGGGGAGCAGCAGGTTCGGTCGCAGCGCCCTGCCAGGGTGAACAGAGGCGGCAGATCCACGTGTGTGATTGATGGCTGATGGATTCCTGGAGATTTCCAGCACAAGCATTTGAAATAAGCGCTAGTTTGCAAGGCAATAATCGAGGACGTTTGGAGATAACGATAAAGGTGGCCTCGCAAACACAATGACTCCGATGCTATCGGCGAGCATCCTTTTGACACCAGGTTTGTCACTCAGAGCAATGGCTTCACCCTCTGCACTCTAGCGCTACTGCTGCTGCAATGATGCAGTCCAGCGGATCGGCGACAACACGGAGACACGACAAAGTGGACGTGGTCTTTTTACTCATTGCCACACTTCTACCTTTCTAGCCAGAGAGCAATCTGAGGGGTGACAGGAGCAAACTTGTATTTGCACAAATGTTTCTATAGGTTGTTAGCAGTCAGGTGACACCCAGGTTGCACACGCTTCAGATGGAGGACAGGAAGTCAAATGGAGAACGTCAAGCAGCGGTATACAAACATATATTGGAAACGATCCGCATTGTTAAAAAAAACAATGATTTATCACACGAGATTAACGATTTACCCGCTATCAAGTCAGTAGATATAAATTACCTTGTGTTGTAGACCTTGTACTGAAACAGGGATCAAATGAAAGCATTCAAAGGCCTGGAGGAATCTAACTTTTTATGTGCGGCTGGGTTCACAAATTGGGAACAAAAAGGGTTCGCCAGGGTGAGTGTGTGCTTTTCGTTCTCAAGTGCAAAGGCTTCCAAGTCACTATGCTTTGAATGGGTTGTACCAACGGTAAACAAAATAACATTAGACTTGTTAACCTTTCTACGTCTGGGGCGGCAGTGGCTGACGGGGGAGAGTGGGGGTTGTCTTCTCATAGCTAAGTGTCGAGGCGTCCCTGAGCAAGACACCTAACCCTAACTGCTCCTGACGAGCCGGCTGGCGCCTTGCATGGCTGACGGCGCCGTTGGTGTATGAATGTGTGTAGGAATGTGTGAATATGAGGCCAAATTGTAAAGCGCTTTGAGTGGCCACTGGTCTGAAGCGCTATATACATGCAGTCCATTTACCATGGGATACCAGCATCGTATTAATAAACCATCAGGCTTGAACACACCATCAACCACCAAGAAAAATATATCTTAACTTATAAAGTGAACACTTCCTGCCCTCCATCTCATGTGCGCTCCAGTGTTTCATCTGCAAACCACCGATTGAACCAATTTTCCCCCGCTGCAGCGTTGATAACAGAAGACACACAGTGGATGTAATGATTATCTCGGGGTCTACAGAGGATGTTTTTCCTCCGCTCCTCGGTAGATTGCATCGTTGGAAGTTATCTCAATGCCAACCTTTTGTTTTTAATATGTGAACGCTAATTTAAAAAATCTAAGTAATTACTAAATTGCTTTGTTGTGAGGAGAAGAGTGCGTGGGGCTGAACTGAACACATAAATGAACGTGCTTTGCAGAAAGGAAACACACATTGCCGAACCTCCGATGAGCAGAAGGCAATGGAAAAGCGGTTGCCCGTATTGGTATTTGCGTTGTTGTGTGTCTCTCTTGGTGGACGATGACTGCACAGAGCTGCTTTGATGTCTTTTCAGCCCAACAAATGATGGACCTCACCTTGGCAGATGGACCAATTACTGCATCCAGCTATTATACATGGAACAAAGCTTAGGTGGACAGAGAAAACACAAGCAGCCCCGAGCTAAGCACTGCATGGGCCTCCTCATCCCCTCCACACTGTACTGTGATTGAACACTTGTTTATACGCTATTTCACCTCACTGCTGACACATCACATGACACACAAGTGTCATGTGATGTGGTGTGTCATTTTGTCGCCATACGGCAAGTATGACGACAAAGTAGGATGTTTCCATTGACGGGTTCTGACTCCAGGGAAAGCTGAATTCATCACCAGCTGCCGATGCGTGATGTTAATCCATTCTCAGTGACACACGACCACCAATCACGTCCAACAGGCGTTCGAATCCATTAGTATTATTATTCTGCGGATGCCAAACACAACCGTGACGGATTCTCATGGACCCAAGACTACCATAATCATAATCATAATCATAATCGATCCTTTATATATATATATATATATAAAATTATTATTATTATTATTATTATTATTATTATTGTTATTGTTATTGTTATTATTATTATTATTATTATTATTATTATTATTATTATTTATTCCCCCACAATTCTATTCAAAGACACAAAAAAGGATTAAAGCGATACCTGCTAGGCATACATACACACACATGCATACACACCCACATCCATACACCGTAGCTTCGCTGAATTGTTGCTAAGCAATCTGCATAGTTTCAGCCAGCGATCCCAGGGTCGTATGAATCCTGCTTATCACCAGCACAGCACCGACCAATCAAACCGTCACGCGGGGCCGAGGTCCAGCTCACGTCACCGCGTGCCAGCGGTTTTCTGACACGTTCACACACATTCCCCCCGGACCAGGCGCCAGTCTCCCCACCCCCTTGACTAGCGCCCGTCATACGATAAATAAAAGTTTCAGCCCTGAAAAATCAATGGCCGATATTCCCCGAGCACTTTTCCCCCCTCCCCTCTGCCTCTCTCTCTGCCATCCGTCGGTAACTTCCCCAAAAACTTGCCGGAGGAGCGCCGCTCATTACCATAACATGTGACTGAAACCATATATCCCAGGGAAAGGATATAAGGATACATACAGACGTGCGCGTCTCGGGTACATCCAGCAGGGAAACACTGCTGTGTACACGCGCTCTGACGACTCTGACCGACCTCGGAAAAAACGCCTGCGTTCAACGCATCCAGCTGGATCGCAGACAGGTCCCCATGATGTCAGGTCCGTTCTCCTGATGGTGAACGACACTGTAAACACAGTGGCCTGACACACCGCCGAGCAACCTGTTACTCCTCAACGCAAAGAGCATCCCCCCCACCTTGTCCAAGTTCATGTCTTGTCAGATCTCCATTTTCCACATGCTGACAGCGTTCTCTTCGGCTGTGGCTCACTTCTATTAACGCAAATCCCCTCCCCTGCCCTCCCCTTGAGATGTATAGGCGGTAAAGAAAACGCATGCAGGAGGACTCACCAGTAGAACGAAATAGCCCCTGGTTAGGTGGCCCATGCAATAGGAAAACCAGCAGTGGGGTTGGTCAGTGCTGTGGGAACATAGGCAGGTCTCCCATCAGCTCTGACTGCAGTCTCCTCTCCACTTCTTTCCACTGCAGTGCTGCTCTCTCTCTCTCTCTCTCTCTCTCTCTCCCTCTCTCACGCTCTCCCTCCTTCTCGCTCTCCCTCTCTCGCCCTCTCTCTCTCACGCTCTCTCACTTTCCCTCTCGCTCTCTCGCCCTTACACACACCCCTCTCTCCTTAACACACCAACTCCCTCATTCTACAGCCAACCTCTCTCTCTCTCTTGCTCTCTCTCTCTCTCTCTCCACACACGCACACACACGCACACACACGTACACACACACACACACACACCTTGCTCTCCCCAATTCCCTGCTCCTAGCTGCTCTGTCGATCACCCCTGGTGCTTATGTGCTACATGCTGCACTCTCCTCTCCATCTTCCTCTCTCTCTCTGTCTCTCTCTCTCTCTGTCTCTGTCTCTCTCTCTGTCTCTCTCTCTCAGAGATCTCATTTGTGATGCTGCTCACACAGATGAATGCAGCATGCACACTCTCTGGTCGAGCATTGGTGGGCAGTGGTAAAAGATCAATGTGCTAAATCTTTAGGGGTGTGTATGTGTGTGTGTGTGTGTTTGCATGTGTATGGTGTGTGCATGTGAGAGTGCATGTGTGTGTGTGCGTGTGTATGGCGTGTGCATGTGAGAGCGCATGTGTGTGTGTGTGTAAGGCAAGATGAAGGCACTGACTGCACAGTTACAAATAGTGAAATGTGTGTGTGTGTGTAAGGCAGGATGAAGGCACTGACTGCACAGTTACAAATAGAGAAATGTGTGTGTGTGTGTGTGTATAAGGCAGGATGAAGGCACTGACTGCACAGTTACAAATAGTGAAATGTGTGTGTGTGTAAGGCAGGATGAAGGCACTGACTGCACAGTTACAAATAGAGAAATGTGTGTGTGTGTGTGGGGGGGGGGGACCTCTCTGATTGGTTGCAGACTGCTGTGTGTACACACCAATTATCTCGTATCCTACTACTATAGCCGGTATTTTCTTTCGGCTGTGTGTTTCGAGGCAGGCCGCGGATGCGCCGACGCCTGTGAAGGTAATGATGGGTGTGTTTGCCGCGTCTCTGACCAGGACTGCTGCACTCAGGCAGGGGTGGAACAGCTGGACACATCTGCTTTCAGCCCTCAGAACGCCAGCAGGAGGGCAGGAACAGAGAAGGAGATACTCATTAGCGTGGAGAAATGAAACCAATGCCGGCGAACTGGAGCAGAACCCATGGCGGTTGTCTGGTCATTTGCTCAGTATACTATGAACGCGTATCGATTCACTTTTTTAAAGGAATGTCTGTTCACTCGTATACTTATAATTATTGCGTATTTTAATCTTATTGTCTGAGCACAGTCGAAGGAGCAGGGAAACAACATTTCACTGATAATCGTGCATGTATGGCTTCATATGTGACACACAAAACTTGAACTTGAATCGGATTATAATGTGGATTTTACCTTTCGTTTGTGTCCATTCATTTTACAATCATTTATCTGTATTTGTGAAGGCACACGTATGTGGCTTCTTTGGGAAGGGTATGCCGACCCCTTACACACACACACACACACACACACACACACACACACACACACACACACACACACACACACACACACACACACATATTATAATAGCATTAGAACAACTATTGTCATACATGAATGCTAAAGCTTACAGTACACAAAAAATAGCCTTACTAATTCATATAATCCTACTTTAATGGCCTCCACCTCATTCCAGCATTAATGTCCTGTTCTTGCTCTGTGTGTGAAAGGGCACCATCCCTCCTGGGGGAAACACCTCTGTGAATATCAAGACTATCTTGCTGGTGAGTCTGGGGCTGCAGTGAGCTGCTCCCACCATGGGGGGGGGCAGTACACTGCAGATCACTGCAGCATGGCTGTACTACTGGATGTTATGTCCACGAGTGCTAGCCTACATCAAGGGTTTCATTGTGACTTCAGTTTGTGGCAGTTAGTTGATTTTGTTGTGTATATTTTGTTGTATGTTTCATATTTTTGTTTTTGAGAGAACCGTGAACGTGTTGCATACAAGAGGAAGGAATGAAGGAAGGAAGAAATAAAGGAAGGAGGGAGGGAAGAAGATGAATAATACTATGTGGGCTCACTAAACTTTATGGCAGTTGACCAACAATGTATAGTGTATGTCTGGAATTGCATTGTATATAAGGGGCGGGGCAATGCTAAGGGGAAGCGCTTACGACATTATGTACCCTTTAAGCCCCGCCGATAAAATCCTGAACGCGAAAATGGTGAAAAATAGAATACAATTCAACAATAAATGGTGTGGAGTCTTTTCACATGTTTTTAGCGATGACTTTCTAATGTGTGTAATGTGTTTAGAAACACATCTCAGAATTTGCTTTACACGGTCTTTAAAGGCTCTATCCAATCTTTCGTGAGACTTTTGCATAAAACCAGAGGTTTGGGCGGGACTAAGCTTTTTTTGGTCTATATCATGGTATTGAAATAATTCAATTATACATAATCCAATTTGGTTAATGAGCTAATTTTTTGGGTACTTTAAAGGGTAAGTAAATGCCCAAATCACTTTTTTTGTGGTTAATGGTTCTGTTTGGGTCTCACAAAGTGTTGGTGAACATTTCTTTGTTCTTTTTTTACTAAAATGTATACAGTTGTTAAACAGGGGGACATTCTCTGTAAAATACAAGAAGTCTGCTACTTCCAGGCTGAAACCACTTTTCCAGACTGGTAGTCTCTATTGGCTGCAATAGACTCTACTCTGTTCAATCGATTGATTTCTGAAACTCATGGGCAGAAGTTTTCCTTTAAGGGTTTACTTACCTTATAAACGGTGTATGTTACATCTACAGTCTAAGTGTGTGCAAGTTTTCTTTTTCAAATTGGACCCTCCCTCCCTCCCTCCCTCCCTCCCTCCCTCCCTCCCTCCCTCCCTCCCTCCATAACAGTGTTTTACTGTAACATATATTCAGGCTAGAAGGTGAAAGTGCAGGAAGAGCATCTACAAAGAGTAGGGCAGATACAGTAGGCAGTTCTGATTGGTCCCTTTTCAACCCAGTGCATTATGGGATACATCCCTCCCACACACACACTTACAAACACACACAGACACACACACACACACACACACACACACACACACACACACACATACAGACACACACACAAACTAAAACACACACACCCTCTATCTCTTTAAGTTTCCCTTCATGGTTCTGCACAAAAAGGCTTCCTCGGCCTTCTGGTGAGCCGGCCAGGGAGACAAAACTCCTAATTTCAACTCTGCACAGCGTGTGTGAATGGGGACCCACAGGGGCCCATAGGGCCCACAAAGATGGTGCTGAACAAGGACACCACTAATGACCAGGATGATGAAAGCCTCCTCCTCCTCCATGGGCTGGAGTCATACAACTGGTGCCGATGGCGGCTGGTTGGGTGGCATGCAAGGCGGCATGCAAGGCCGCGTGCGAGGTGGCGTGCGAGGCGGCGTGCGAGGCGGCGTGGGAGGCCGCGTGCGAGGCCGCGTGCGAGGCCGCGTGCGAGATAGGGCATGGGCTGGAGACACACAACTGGTGCTGGTGGAGGCTGGTCGGGCAGCATGCAAGGCGGCATGTGAGGCAGTGTGCAAGGCAGGGGAGCATGCAAGGCAGCGTGCGATGCAGGGCAGCGTGCATGGCAGCATGCAGGGCAGTGTGAGAGGCAGGGCAGCGTGCATGGCAGCATGCAGGGCAGTGTGAGAGGCAGGGCAGCGTGCGAGGCAGCGTGCGAGGCAGAGCTGCTTCTGCAGGGAGTGCTGCAATGCAGGGGTTTAATAGAGAAACATGAAGCTCGCTGTAGCAGGAACCACCAGCCGCCCGCCGCCTGTCTGTCCCCTCTACTGACTTATACACACTGTCATTCTGTACTTCTCCATGTGTCACTGCCCTCTGATACTTTACTCTTTATCTAGCTTATCTCCCTCCCTCCTTCCTTCATCCTTTCTTTCATCCTCCCTCCGTTGCTCCCCTGCCCCTCTCTCTCTCTTTCTCTCTTTCACTCTTCCTGCCTCCCTCCCTCCTTCCCATAAACCCTCTATACCAGCTAAACTTATTTGCTATTCTGTAAACACATCCCAGAAAGGCAGACACATTCACAGACATACACACACACCTACAACGCCCCCCTGCCACACACACACCCACACCTACACTCCCCCCACCCCACACACACACACACACACGATCGCCCGACACACACACACACACACATTTGTTTGTTTGTATGTTGTTGTATGTTACTGTGGTTCTCAACCTGCTCGTAACTAATTGCTCCCAGTGGGATTAATAAGGTTGTTTTGAGTTTGAATTTAAATTGAATCACACAAACACACACAAACACATACAAACAAACAAACACACACACACACACACACACACACACACACACACACACACACACACACACACCAAGCAGAGTGCCTTCACCCCTGCTAACTCCACAGGCAGCAGTCTACTGTGACTGCAGAGCAGACGAGGAAACAACAGCTTAACACACTAAACTGGCCACTGTGTGTGTGTGTGTGTGTGTGTGTGTGTGTGTGTGTGTGTAAATTAGTGTGTGAAAAGGAGATATATTTTTCTCTCCATCTCTTTCTACTTGTGTGTGTGCTTCCGTGTGTGTGTGTGTGTTGCTGTGTGTGTGTGTGTGTTTCAGGCTAGAAGGTGAAAGTGCAGCAAGAGCATCTACAAAGAGTAGGGCAGATACAGTAGGCGGTTCTGATTGGTCCCTTTTCAACCCAGTGCATTATGGGATACATCCCTCCCACACACACACTTACAAACACACACAGACTCACACACACACACACACACACATACAGACACACACACAAACTAAAAAAGGAGATATTTTCTCTCCATCTTCCAATCTACGTCTGTGTGTGTCCATGTGTGTGTGTGTGTGTGTGTGTGTGTGTGTGTGTGTTGCCAGCAGGCATTTTGCCTGCTGTCCTTGTGTGTCTGGTGTATTGTATCTTCTAAAAGAAATGGGGCCGTCTGACAGAAGTTATATATATATATATATATATATATATATATATATATATATATAGTGGTGGGCATAGATTAATTTCTTTAATCTAGATTAATCTAACTGTAATCTTGGAATTAATCTAGATTAATCTAGATTAAAATGGCTCATTTGAATTTTGTCGAAGGCATTCATAATATGTGTGTGCTACCTAAATAATGACTAAAAATAAGACGGGGGGGGGGGGGGCGGGAGGCGCGATTGTTGACCGGAGGGGGAGAGGTGCGCGATTGTTGACGGGGGGGGGGGTCAGTAATGACACTGCGAATATGGACGTCTACCATCTTTTTTAAAATATTTTTTAAGAGGCCCCTGATTGGCCGAGGCCCCGGGCTGAAGCCCAGGTAAGCCCGTGCATTAAGGTGCCACTGCCCAGACCTACGACCGACGACGGGGGTCGCCGGGCAGAGGACGCAGCCGTTCCGCAGCGCAGCCGTTCCGCGGTGCTTACCTTCCTTGGTGGACATCCAGTATAGACCCAGCTCCCAACACAACTTTGAGAATAGATTAACGGCGATAATTTTTTTATCGCGCGATAAGAGTCTTGCGTTATCGCAGCGCTTTAACGCCGATAACGGCCCACCACTAAGTATATATATACTGGCAGCATTACAGAGCTATATGTCTTAGTGGAACACAGGGGCTATAGTTTTTTTTAAATTACTGTACAGTTGTATTTCGTATGTTTAATATTTTTGACTATCATATTTAATATAATTGTATCATGATTCTAGCTCTACCAAGCAGACGTAGAAACAATATTTTCTCAAAATTAGACTTTTGGTTTATGAGTTATCTGAGCGTAGTTGAAGTTTCATTGTGCTCCTTTCCACGTTTATTTCCCCCGTGATTTCATCTACATCCCTGTGGTTCATCGCTGTGATGACAACAACGTTTTTACCATGGCAACACAAAGTAACCACGCACCAGGAGAACCCCCGCAAGACAAAACAAGACAACAACGATTTGATTTTTATTTATTTACACCCTCTCCACAAGGTTAAAGCATTGGAGAGTGGGTGAAAATGTGAATTAGCTTGGTTCATAAAGTTACTAATAGATCTTATTGGGATCAGAACAGCAGTGGGAAGAAGGTGTGTGTGTGTGTGTGTGTGTGTGTGTCGATGTGTTAGCTCTGTGTGTGTGGTCGTGTGTATGTGTATGTGTGTGTGAGTCCAGACCTCTACCGTGTCCTCACTCGGATGCTTTAAATGAGGCCAGAGAGGTTCACTGACGCACACACACACACACACACACACATACACACATATACCTTAGTCAGTCTGTGTGCGCACACACACACACACACACACACACTCCTTCCCTCTCCCTCTACATGCTTATACGCTCACACAAATACACATTCTTTGCATACACATTCTGCACACACACTGTAATTGCTTAAAATAACCTGACCAAGTACAGATGGATCTTGGTGCAGTTAAAGCAAGACAGAGAGAGAGAGAGAGAGAGAGAGAGAGAGAGAGAGAGAGAGAGAGAGAGAGAGAGAGAGAGAGAGCGTCAGCCTGTACAGAGTACACTGCCCCATTCTCCACATATCTGGGGCAACATGACGGAGTAGTACAGTATGAAGAGGATCCTAGAGGAACAACAATCCAACCCATCCTTCTTTTATTTATTTATTCGTTCAGTTTGTCTAACCAGTGTCCGGTTCATTCATGTGACATACGTGTGTTATGACCACACATTGTTTTTGAACACATTTTGAACTAAAATAAGAAGATTAACCTTAGAAAAAAATAGACATGTGTCTCCAACCTGTAATATGTCTTTAACTCATGACAGTTAAAGACAGGGTGGATTTGGGTGACTTTTTCGTGGGGATCTCTACTGTAGCCTTCTGTGCACACCCACACATCCAAAACCCTGAGTTGTCAAAGTGACATCTTGTATTTGTCGCTCCAGTACATTTCCATACATGAAGTACTTTCCGTCGCACTACGGCCTCGCTCAGCATTTCATCATTTTCTCTTAGAAACGAGCACAACCAGAATCCTCTAGTCCTCCCAACAGGAGCAGACATATCTGCTGCCTCATTATCTTCTTCATGACTCCATCTATTGTTTTCGTCGACAACCATGTACTGTTGAAGCTGACAATGCAGCACTAACGATGACCAGTAGCACCTTCTCACCAGTAGAGGCTGCTGCAGGCAAATGCATTTTTCATTTACCAAGTGATTAATTTGCATAATTGTGTATGTAAATCCTATGTTAATTGTGTCAGGACACCCTCTCAGAGTACAGACCAATAGGCCACTACACTCTACCTAATGAGCTGAACAGTACATTAATGATTCATGTACTGTTTACTGATCCAAAAGGATAGCTTAGCTCTCACCCAATGTACAGTGTATGTAATGAATAATTTCCTTTAAAGCTAAATGGATTGATCCCCGGAAATGTATTGGTCTGGTGTCTCTGACTGCTGCCTAGTAGGCTATAGTAACACAGAGTATAGCATAGCATGTAGCATAGCACACTATATTATCAGTATATCTGTACTCCCAGTAATAAGGTTGAGCATAGTGCTCGCTTGGGCTCTCCACAGCACAGAACACAGCGAAATAAAATTGCATAATTAAAAATACATGATGGCAGCTATATGATAACACTGTTATGCTAGTAGTATGTATCTGTCGATTGCTCGAGAAATATTAACATGTAATGTTGGTGCCAAACAATCAGCAATGTTTACATGTTTGACTGGTTTGCCACAAGGATATGAAGAGCTCATTAGAAAGGGAAAATATGCAATAATAAAAAGTAATAACACTAGCAGCGTGAGTGCGTG
>JAOPHQ010005770.1:0-50000 GCA_030340625.1 Merluccius polli | reverse complement strand
CTGCCTGGCTGGCTATCTATCTATCTATCTATCTAGAAATATATATCTATCTCCATCCATCCAACCATTAATTTCCTCCTAAAGCACTGCTCTAAACTAAAGCATCACCAGCCTATCTCTAGAACAATCCAGAAAGGAAATAGAATACAGCTTTTCCCTTGGACCCCCGGTGGTCTGTTGCCGGCAGAGCCAGTTTCCCGCCGGCCCATTAAAGGTATTAAACCTTCCAGGACCCGAGCCAAGCGCCTTGAGTGTCCAGGGGCCCTTCCCACTAGGTACCCTTGACCTGCACGGTACATTAGCTAACTACTGAACCGTGCTGCGAAACCCCTTTGTGTTTGTGTGCTGCAAAGCTGATGGTGTAAAAAATGTCTGTGGACTGTTTAGTGCTTAGTGTTGGGCCTGTTGTCGGGGTTTAAATTAGGTGATCCAATATCACCAATATTGGAAGTGAACTGTGGTGATGTTCCACCTTTAGAGGGCATCCATAAGAGATACATGTGATTATGATAAGAATAATTATTAATAATGTATGAAAAAGGATTATTGTACCCTTTACAAAGGAATAGGACATATTGCTTCAAAGCAGCGTAAAGGTGTAATTACCAAAAACGTAACACTAGATGGCGCCAGGCTCAAGAGAGTTACAAAGACATTATGGCGCAAAATGATCTCAACGGTCTGCATCAGTGAGGATAGCTTTATCGAAAAAGATAGATATGCAGATAGATAGACAGACAGACAGACAGATAGATAGACAGATAATATGGTAGAATAAAACAATAGTCTAGAGTAAAGTCTTTCCCATTTTCATTTAGCATTCAGTTCAAACCATTTTTTTCCAGTGACTTCTGTGTTGAAATGGACATCTGAAGAATGTATTGAGACTAATTTTGTCGCCCTCCTTGTGAAACGATCGCCTCTCTCTCTCTGGCAGTAAGCTGGATATCTATCGCCCCCCTGGTCTGTATCACTATGCCAACAACTCCAAGAGGGAAATGTTAAGCAATGAGAGAGGCTGGCATTGGTGTACCTTACATCAGATCTGCAAAGGAGATTCAGTATGTTCAGTATGAGTCTGGCAGCCATTCAGAGCATTAGGCCTACAGTAGCTAGCTTGGGAAACGGCCAGTATAACACTAATAATGGTCCAACTGGAATTTGAAATGCTGTTTTACTGTCAGTATTTAAATCTAAAATAAACACATAGATCTAAAATATCTATCTGATTCAACCCATCAGATAAAGTAATTGCAAAAAAAAATCTATGAACTTTAACATTGTCCTTGCCCACTTCAATTGTTCAATGTTCATGTTCAATATGGAATTTTAAAAATCAAGTCAAATGTTCTAATTTCAATTTAATCGAATGTGCAATATCTCATGTGCCACCTTTTATAGCACATACAGTATGTATATTATGTTATCATGTATTTTTTAGTGCCCTATGTAGCCCTACTTGTGCTTTATATTTGGACTTCAATTTTTATTTTCTATTTTTATAGTAATTTCTATCTTGAGCAGATCAATTGTGATAGAAACAATTTCCTTCGGGATTTAAAAAGTAGCCCTCTGAATCCAAAAATGTGTATTTGACTTATGCTAGTGCCATAATATGTAGACCTACCTGCCTAGCGTGCACCTGTTGGTTTGTGCTACTAAAATAGATCCACTGTGTTATATTAAGACCACTTGTATATAGCCCTTATTTTACTTCACACAAGTATTTGAGAAAATAAAACCAGAAAATGAGCACTTTATTGTTACAAACACGGAGATGTTACATATTCTCCTATGAGGAACAGTCAAATAATGTGTTAAAATGTTTAATGTACACCCATTGAGGAAAAAACTGGGGATAAATGTGCATCGAATTATCAGTGTACTGGAGAAAGTTGTGGGAGGAAACCAAACGGATGGATTGGACATTGATGAGGACTTGGTGATGTGTTGTATATGGACAAATATGTAAATAAATAAGCAGACAAGAATGGATAATCTTCAGAAACACAGAAACACATTCAGAAAGCCCACATGAGGCACGTCCATTTGAGAGCGTGTTTGCCAGCCTTATGTACATGTTGTTCCGGGACTCCAGCACCCTCCTGTGGACAAGATCAGAAAGGACAAATAGAAACGTTACTTGGCTGAATCCATTTTTTACTAAATCCTTTTTTACTGCAATGATTTTAGAAAGTGGGGAACTTACTTTTTTGCTGTTCAGGCATCATTTCACCTTTCATCCTCTTCTCGACTGCAACAGATGGACAAATAACAACAGGTGTTAAAGTTAACTTGTGTCGACAGAGACTTGTAACAAGTTAAAAATGAAACAATCAAAAGTGAAACAGAAATGAGTGAGTGTTATGATGTAAGTTTGATAATAATAAAAGTCCAAAACCAATCAAGTCGGTTCATAATTCATAGTTGTTCATAATTCAATTCGAAGTGAATCTCCGTTTGCACAGCCATATTCGTATCATGACGTGAGTCATGATACGAAGTGGGTATAAAAGTTTCAGTTGACTGTGTAAGATATAAAGATGGTGGACGGTACGTGGGTATTCCTAATAAATTATTGGCCCTTAATGGAGCCAGTGCTGCTGCCGCTGAGTCAGGGAAATGTGATTAAGGGCCTGAAGCAGGCACACAGTTGGTCGTTCCCGAGGTTAATTTATGGGTGCCACCATAGTGCCAGGGGCCACCTTCTCCCAGTTTAGTAGTTTCCATGTATGGCCTGAGTCATGGAGAAGACAGATGTCCTCCCAGGACTCAAATAGAGACACATAAAAAAATGTTTGGCACAATATGCTGAGCTTTTATGGACTCAGGTTGTAAGCTACAAGTTGTAACACACACACAGTTGAGGTTAGTTTTTTTATATAGTTTGACATGATTCACTGTCCATGACGACAAACTATGACTGATCCAGTTAACTATAATAAGGATTGGACAAACTCTAGAAACAAATTGTCACTTACCTAGAAATGAACATATTGATCTATTTCTTTTCCGCATCAGGATTCACGACTTCTGTAAAAAAAACCCACCCAGAATAATAAAGAAACAGAAGGCCATTCATAGCAGAGCAGATTATCAACAGGCTTAATGCTTTATAAAATAATATGAAGTGGTCCTGTCAATGACCTCGACTGGTAGAGCAAGGCATTAACACTGCCAGGGTTAGGGGTTCGATTCCCACTAGGGTTACTGATGCCCACTGGACTGACCCGAGAATCACACACTCACAGTCAACACTTAAGATAAAGTCATCCACCAAATGGCATATATATATACAGTATATATATCAATATAATAAACAACACCATTTTAAATGATTCGAAAGAATATGCTGGTTCTGCTTGGAATTTGAAAACAAGGTTGACTGTTTTTCATGACTACCATTTGGTAAGCCTGAGAAGGACTAGTGGCCAAGGTTACTTGAAACATTTTGAGACTAACCGAGTCTCGTTGGGCCACCTTTTTTTCTGCATGACGCAACATACCATAAGATGACTATGCTTAAGATCATAGAAGACACACTAACTTGATTGATTTTTGATTGACTGATTTTTGGGTTCACTGGCCCTTTAAGACATTCAAAACGCTCTCTTACGTTTGACCTCCAGCTTGCAGGCCACGACGGCCTCTCCGAGGGTGTTCATGGCTCTGCAGGTGTACATGCCACCGTCAAAGTTCCCTGGCTTGCGGATCTCCAGTGAACAGATACCCTGCACGCAGCTCTGCCTGAACTTGGGGTCGTTTTCGATGACCATCTGGTTCTTCAACCACTCGATCTTAGGCTGGTTTCAGACACAACACACACACACACGCAGGGAGAGGAGAGAGGAGAGAGAAGAGAGAGGGGGGAGAGGGGAGAGGAAAGAGGAGAGAGGAGAGAGAGAGAGAGAGAGAGAGAGAGAGAGCGAGGTGAAGGGTGAGATGGTGAAGTTCATGAAGAACAATCGTATGTTGCAATGACTTTGATCCATTGACATTTATTTTACATGTATCACTATAAGGTAAGGTAAACAACACAAATACAAGATGTATGAAAATGTTACACACCACCCCAACTCCAGTAAGAAAATCTAATTTCAAAAGGCCATTTCCAAAGACCCTGAAGCTCTCTCTGCTGGAGGGCGATAACACAACACTCAGGGTGACAGTTTAACTGCAGACCGGCTGCACGGCTGTACATACCTTGACGGCTCTCCACTGGGCCAGGAATGTCACACATCGGATCTGACCCTACTGCCCCCTGTGATGCCTAGCTCCTATACCCCCTCACCCCCCCCCCCCCCCCCCACCCCAACCCCACCGCTCCACGGTCGGGGTTGGAAGGGGTGAGGGTGGGAAGGGGTGAGGGGTTGTTATCTTTTCAAAATTCTGACTGACACCCCCCACCCCCCCATCTAACCCTCACCTAACCCCGACCACCACACCCCCAACCCTGACCCTGGTTGGGGTTGAGGTTTGGGGTGTGGTGGTTGGAGGGGTGGGGTTATTCCCTGACCCCTGTTACATTAATAGATCACAGCTATTAAACCATGGCTATTCCAACTCCACCCCTTCCCCGTCGTTTTGTAGGGCTTTGTGTTCGGACAGAGGAGGCACTCAACCACTAACCTACCAGCTAAGCTCAACGGCTGAGCTAAATGCTAATTGCTAAGCTAACTACTGACTAAGCTAACAGACAAGCTAACAAGGGGCAGGCCAAGTTAGGTGTTTCACACTTTTATTCCCAACTCATCTGACGACAGTTGTGATGGGGTGTGAAGAGGCAAAGCGCTAGCTAGTAAAAGCTTGTGCAAAGTGTCTTCATGCGTTCCTTCACTATTAACTCATCAACAAGGTGGTCAACAAACAGCTGGGAGATGGCCTCGGCATACTGTCACTCCCCCCGAATACTGAAAACAGTAGGCCGATGAGAGGTTAAGTCACCTCAACGCCTCTTAACATGCTTTTATTGGTGACCCATACTAAATTACCCGACTAATAACGGCTTCCAAGCACCACAATATTGAGCCATCATTGCCTGAGAACGGTATCATGTAGAGTTTGTGTTATTGGGTACTGTTACTATCGAGTGACTGCAGACACTGTTTTTCCAAAGCAACAGTGAATACAGCTACAGGTCATTACGGAGCAGGTAGGGGGTTAGGGCATCTTGCTCAAGGATGCCTAGGCTATTAGCTATTGTTAACTATTAATAGCTATTTGGGGGGATCGAACCCAGCACCTTTGGGTAGATTATATTTCTCAGGTATACGTTGGAATTATTAGATATCTAATGTAATGTGCCATGGGGTCTTTCATGGGCCCTCCCGGCTGCTGGGGGCCCCAGGCGGTTGCCTACCTCGCCTAACGGGTAACACCGGCCCTGTGTGGAGGCGGTGGAGGTGGTGGAGGTGGTGGGGGTGGTGGGGGTGGTGGGGGTTGCTGGCCTACCTTGGGGCTCCCCCTGACGGAGCAGAGCAGCTTGGTGCTGTAGCCCACTGTGGTGGCTTTGTCGCACAGTAAGGTGGTGAACTTGGGCGGCTCCGTGGAGTCACGCTCCTTGAACTCTGAGGGCTTGTATTCGATACCTGTAGGGGACAGATAGACAGACAGCCAGACAGGCAGACAGATAGACAGACAGACAGACAGACAGACAGACAGACAGACAGAGAGGCGGACCGACAGACAGAGGGACAGAAATACAGATCATCAGGGTCAATGACAACATGGAATGAAAATAAGGACTTTTGGTTTAATCTTCAATCATTTTTTTGTGATTGTGTCGGCAATTCAAATCTTGCCTGTGTTGAGTTCCACTTTTAAAACCATGACTTATTAGGTCGTATTACAGAGGCTAGATGGTTGATTCACTCAAACTTTTATTTGCCATCTCATTAAATTAGATGGCATCGGTTTGTTGGTGGTACCTCAAAAACTGTAGGCGGGGATTTGAATAATATATATTTTTTAAATTATTGAAAAATAAAAAAACATCAGATTCCAATAGTGTGTTTGCAACAACAATATATCTTAATGTTACGTTGAAAATATAGAGAACAGAAGAAACAAAGCAAAGTATATAGGTATTAAAGAGGTAGCATATTAGTAGTATACTAATATAGGTACTATATAAGTAGTGGTAGTAGGGGTAGCAACCTGTCTTCAGAATCTTGGCCTCTCCCTTGGTTACCACGGCGCTCTCGCTCATGCCACGCTTATTCTCAGAGAAAACTCTGAACTTGTAGGTGTTGCCCATGATCAGATCAGAGATGGTGGCGTTCAGCCTGTGAAAGTGCTCCAACACAGTGAACCAGTCCTATGGGGGGGGGGGGGGGGAGAGAGAGAGAGAGAGAGAGAGAGAGAGAGAGAGAGAGAGAGAGAGGGATGGACGGAGGGCGTAAGACAGCAATTGAGGCAGATACAGACACAGACACACAGACACACAGCACGGAGAGACAAGATAAGATAAGGTGAGGATTAATTGAATACATATCTGGAGTACTCAGTCTGAGTTGTTAATCCTCCATTAATGATAAGCGAGATCTCCTTAATCCACAATCATTTTAAACATGAATATCTCTGACTGTAATAGCATGAGTAACGTGAGATGGGCTGGCGGACTCACTCCCGTCTTCTTGTCGGCCTTCTGGATGGTATAGCCGGTGATGTCTGTGTTTCCACTGTCGACCGGTGGGGTCCACTCCAGAGCCGCGTTGAAGCCCCAGGTGTCTACGATCTTCACAGTGGCCGGGGCCCCGGGCAGCTCTGTAGGGGACACAACATTGACCCGTTCAGCGAGCCCGCTTTTTATTTCGTAACAGCTGTGACTTCTCTCGCCATTCCTGTGACAGTTGGTCACGCTTGTCGCTCCTCATCGGTTGGTCGGTTGCTAATGCTCGATTTGATCAACTGATGTGCTGTGCTCTCGCAATTCGCTGCAGTAAATATCACGTACCGAATCTAATCTAATTTAAACTAATCAAACCTAACTGCATTGAATTCGATTGAAGTCTTTAATCACGTAATTTTAAGGGGTTTGTATATACCCTCCAACACATGAGGTCTAATCATTTAATCTCATCTCGTCTAATTCGTTGTGCTCTAATTCATACAACAACACAACAAACGCCGACAGAATCCCGGTCCGATCAACGGTCGTCATCGGTCGTCATAGTTACCAATGATCTGCACGACCAGGCTAGCCTTATCCTCGAAGTCGTCCACCTTGACGCACATCTCGTACACGCCGGAGTCCTCCCGCTCGGCCGTGCGGATGAACAGGATGCTGTCGTTGTCCGTGCTGCGGACGTTCACCTTCTTGGTGTCCAGGGGCTGGCCGTTCTTGGACCAGGTCACCACAGGCTTGGGCTTGCCCTGGGACGCAGCACACACACGGACACCATGATGTAGTCAGATCACAAACGCTAATGAGCACCTTTAAGAACAAAGCTCACAAAGTGCTGTGAAACGCAAAATAAAAACAATTATTACGATTACAATCATTAAGAGCAATGGGTCAATGGAGGCAGGGAAGCAAGTAAACCAAAGTAAATGTAGTTGTGTTTCAAAACATGGCCACGCAGCAGTTGGCTTCAATTCAGATTGTGTGCCGCGATGCTTCTCAGCCTCCCTTGTAAGTCACTTTGGACAAAACCATCTGCTAAATGACTCGTAAATATACTTTAATAAACATAAACTTTCACTGAGGATTGGCAAGAACCGGGTGAACGTGAGTTTGAGTGTGCACCTACACTGAATGGGATGGTGAGGTTGACCTTGTCTCCCACGTTGGCGACATATCTCTGCCTGAGGAAGCGAGGCATGCGGATCCTGGGGCGGTCTGCAACAGAAAGCATTACATTACATTAGAAATTATTTGACTTTAATAGGGTCGATGTGTGCATGAATGGGTGAATGTGAGGCACTTTGAGTGGCCACAGGTTAGAAAGGTGCTATATAAACCCAGTCAATTGAATAAGACATTCTCAAGGACTACATACGAGGAACACGTAAATGGCTCACCAGCCGTCTAAATAATTGATATTTCACTGTAGATATTTTCTTTCCAAATAAACACAACATTGCTAGGAGTTGTGAGGTTGTTGTTGGTTGTCGGATCGTCGGTTGAATTCCTAACTATAGCAACACAGGTGTTATATTCATAGGATATGATCGGATTTCTTTTTTTTTTTTTTTGCATGTCTAAAAGGGACCTTGTAGGAAGGACCACCTGTTGAGCCTCACACACACACACACCACTTCTCGGTGACGGCTAAAAAAAGCCGACACGCATCGTAACACACTCAAGCGACCTCACGTCGGGAGAGAGAGAGAGAGAGAGCGCTACGGCTCCCGCCTAAATTAGCATCATGTATTTGAATAAGGGATGAGCTTTGATCGTAGAAACCATTAGTCCAACACTTAAGACCCACTTCAGCACCGGGCTAAAAACGTTTGTGCCCCGCTAAGCACAAAAATCTCCACAATCAAGATGTGCCAACAGGAACTGAGTGAGCCTGGCTTACAAAATACTAAGTGCTAACTAATAAACTGTTAATTAGTGGTACGTATGTTTATATATACATAGTACCCCCGTCGACGGGGGGGGGGGGGGGGGTTGTGTCCTAATTCGACATGAGTGTCAGAGTCCGGTTTAGCAACACCCAAACCCCGACCTGCAAAGTCTGTGGCATCTTTTAAAATAAACAGTGAATCTCCGGTTGTCTGAGGATCCTTCAGTGCAGCCTGAAATGCTCCGACCATACCGACACCACCACCCTACACACGCCCCCCCCCCCCCCCCCCAAAATACCACCCACCACCCCCTTAACCTCTTGACGGCAAGGCAAGGGCCGGACACCCAGGAATGTGCCCCACCTTCCCCCTCCACCCCAAGTCGGAAAAAAGCCCCCCCCCCCCCCCCCCCCGGCGACTGCTTTCGGAGGCGGCGGTATCGCTTGTCGTCATGGATCTTATCCGGGCTAGTTAGACTACTCTCAGGCATGCCGGTGCTTTCTAGAGGGAACGATGCAATGCCAAACTCTCAGCACAAACAAATCTGTGTTAATAACGCGCACATCCCAACTATTTCTTTCTCTCGGAGGCCCCCCGTGGGAGAGCGCGAGGAAACCATTCATAACCCCGGCATTTCCAGCCATCCACTGAACGCTCTCCGGCCCTGGTCTACGGGGAAGTCGGAGACGGATGTAGGTATTATGTAAAGTACTACCAGACTGCTGAGATTGAGTTTCATTCCCCTCTCTCCATTACACACAAGTTGATTCCTGCTTTTAGAGCGCCTTCATCTTTGAGAAGCGCTCCTATTGAAGGCAGTTTCCCTGCGCTGTAAACTACAGTGTTTGGTCGAATATTGTCATTGCTAAAGTTCAAACATCATAGACCTTGGGAAGGACTAGGACCCATAATTCAATTATAAATAGTTTATAAATACACATCATCACCAAGACCTTCATGACCAATCGACCAATGACAATACAGTTTATGACAATACCAGTCAAATTGGGAATGCACGGTTAATACGTTTTGATGTTCTGTCTTAACACACATTACCTAACATAAGCCTTCTGATGAAGCTCAAAGTAATGCCTCGGCTGCAAACCTTCTTCAAAACAGGATAACTTGGAGTCACTTAAGGTGACTCCAAGTTATCCAAGCTGTGTTCTTCTGCAGTCGTCCATACAACTGATCTCTACTAACACCACACCCCTGAACAACCAAACTCTCCTAACTCCTTTTATGTTCGTATGTTTCAATTCATTTATTTAAACGTAACTTGAAAGTTGTTTTCGACCGAAGTTGTTTTCGACCAATTCATTTATTTAAACATAACTTGAAAGTTGTTTTCGACCGAAGTTGTTTTCGACCAATTCATTTATTTAAACGTAACTTGAAAGTTGTTTTCGACCGAAGTTGTTTTCGACCAATTCATTTATTTAAACATAACTTGAAAGTGGTTTTCGATTGAAGTGTCTAAATTAATATTACTAATATGAAACGAATAGCTTCTGCTCCGAATCAATGGGAATTTAATGTATATGTAATCGATTATAACGTTCACAAGGCTAACTCCACATTTTCGGAAATCATCAAAAGGGCATTCCTCAAAAGGGACTTGATGCAGATCCAGAATCTGGATAAAGTCCTGACTCACCGGCCACCTCCTTGACCACGACGGCCTCAGGCAGGGCGACGGGGGCGCTGCGGCCGCCGGCGTTCACCGCCACCACGCGGATCTTCAGGCGGTCTCCGGTGGTCTGGTTCTTGATGATGTAGCGGCATGACTTCTGCAGCTCCTTGTTCGCCGCCTGCCAGTCCTCGGCTGTAGAGAAAGACAGGGTCAGACGTTTTGACAGTCGATTTATTTTACAGTGGCTGTGTTTTTTCCAAGCTGTAAACTGCCGTTGAAACAGGTTATGTTCAGTGTATAGTCTTTAATCTAAAGGTCGTTATCCCACAGTTAGTTTACATTTGTATCGTGTGTATCCTTCCTGTGGTTGTTGTTGCTAATGGTTTCTCTTGGCACTGCCTTGGGATCGTTCTGTTGACTCTTTGTTTTGCCACTTGATACAACATATACACTACATACCCTCACTATGCTGTACCGTAAGGACACTAACGTAAGGACACTCACTTAGGAGTGGACGTCTAAAAGAGGGACCTTCGGCGCGAGACCACAGCGGACCCGGTCGGTGTCTCTACCCTTATAGGGAGAAGTCAGGTACTCTATGTTATAAATTCACCCCTGACACTTGGACAGGTGCAGCCCATGCAGCTGACGCCCATTAAGGCAGAAATATGTAACGTTCCCGACCTTATTTAAGGTGTACTTACACGGTTGTGGAGCGTGGAAGATACAGCAGTAAAATACACAAATATTGCAGAAAGTTGCAGCTTGACTTCAACCCAACCCCTAATAACCTGAATCTGAATTACTGTTATTCTGCACTTAAACACACTGCACTTTACTCTTTCATGCAAGTGGATATTGTGTGTTGAGTTTACGTTTTGAATGTCAGTGAGTGGATATTGTCTGTTCTATGTTTTTAAAGTGAGCCACGTCTAATGACAATTTTCCGCCACACTGCTGAGAGACGACAGTTTTCTGAATCTGACCGTATCAGGAGGCAGAAGGGTTGAGCGGACTTACTTCCGTCCTTGCACACCTCAATGGTGTAGCCATCGAGACCGGCGTCTCCCACGGTCTGAGGCTGGCTCCAGATGATACTGACGGAGGTGTCGTTCTTGTCCTCAATGAACAGATCCAAGGGGGCGCTTGTTGGCTCTACACAATAAACACAGCGCAAGTTCAGCACCTGTCTCCCCCCCCCCCCCCCGACACATTACAGAAACGCACCAATCCCAACATCCAATCAATTCCATATATAAAAAGACTGTGAGACTCCTTCAGGGTGACGCCACCGACCGATCGAGCCTGTGGAGAGTGGGGAGGAGGAAGAGACGTATGGGGGCGTTGTGGAGGTTGATTGTTGATGGTTTACCAGGGTGGTGGTGGTTTACCTTTGGGTGGTGGCGGCGGAGGTGACGGTGCTTTGGGTTCCTCCGGAGCGGGCGTTTCAGCCGCGGGTTCAGCGATAGCCGCGGGATCAGCGCTAGCCTCGGCCGCGTCAGCAGAGTCAGCTGGTGTTAAACAGGCAGCGGGTGGCAGTAGCAGCAGAGAGCAATCAGTACATCATTTCCCCCCCGACTGCATTGAATCAATTCACCTCTACACCCTCTCCGGTCAAACCGGAGGTGTTGCCCTTTGCCGTCACTCAACGTTACGCACAATCTGTATTTCTTAAGCGGATTATTCCACATGCATTTCAGTTATCACAGGGGGTAGAGAGAGACACAGAGAGAGAGACAGAAAGAGAGACAGGGAGAGAGAGAGAAAGAGGGGGTGGGGTTGGGGGGTTAGACTGGAACAACATGTCCGGTCCTTGCCCTTTGGAGGGCCAATTTTACCACCAACGGGTGCTTTGGGTGTCAGCTGCGAAACCAGGCATCTTCTCCTTTCTCTGTCTTACCACCAAGGGCATTGTTGAACGTTAGATGTTAACATGCGTCAGCCCAGCAGTTGCTCTTTAATGGGGGAGCGCAGCGCTTTGACGCACAGCGCTCCGCTTGGCGCATAATTGGTGGCGCGCTGAGTCTAAATGCGTACCTAAATGCGTGCGGGGTTTAATGTTTTATAGTAAGAAGACACGAGTACGAGATGTGAGGGGTATTAATGCGTCAAATGTTCAAGAGCGACGGCAGATGGCTGGAGTTTTCTAATAGACGGTGAGTAAGCTGTGGGTCTGGTGAGGAGAGGTGAGGTCAGATCTTTAAGAGCAGATGGTCGTGTGCTCTTCAAGTGTGTGTGGAGCAGGTGGAGACGTCGCCATCAGGGGTTATGTTAGGCTGCTTTACGTTGTGGCCATAAATAACTTATTAAGTTATTAAGGTTAAAGAAAGACATAAACAAGCCAACGCACATTGTGATCCTTGTTGTGTTCAGGGACCGAGGTGAGGCGCGTCAACTCGGGACATCCAGAGTTAACGTCCCAATTATTGATTGAAGACATTTAATCTCTGCTGACTTTTTAATTAAACCACTTAAATTAGGATATATATAGTATCAACCTTGTGGGAAAACACGGTTTAGAAGACAAATCCCTATTTTCTAAGACACGTTTCCTTTTCACACCATGCCTCTTACGCACCACTTTACGCACAACAATTCATCCATTTCGGTCCATTCATTTTCATTCATTCATCGACCACCGAGACTGACGGTTTCTTCCATGAGACTCATTAACTGTTAACCGACCATCTCGTATCAATCATGGACCACAAGGGCATTACCAGCTGGAGGTGGAGGCGGGGGGGCCTCGACCACAACGGGGGCCACCTCGACCGGCGCAGCGGCCTCTGCAGGGGGGGCCTCGACGGGGACCTCGGCGGCGGGGGCCTCGACGGGGACCTCGGCGGCGGCAGGGGCGGCCTCAGGCACCACAGGGGCCGGTTCGGGCACCGGTTCCGGCTCGGGGGCCTTCACCTCCTTCTTCGGTAAGTCCTTCTTCACCGCCTTCTTGATCGGGGCAGGTTTGGCCGGCATTGTGGCGGTGGCAGCTAAGTCCCAGTTCAGTTGAAGTCAGTCGTCACACTGGATCCAGTGCCATCACTGTTCCGGACGCGGGGAGCTTATAAAGGGCCGGGCTTGGGGCTCCTCCTCCCGTGCGTAATGGACACCTCCATGGCGCACCGAGAGGGTGTCCACCTACACACACACACACACCACCTCGCCCCTTATTATGGGCCTCCTCTGAATTCACAGCAACAAAAGCCTTGCCCCCCCCCCCCCCCACACACACACACACACACACACACACAAGTGAAGTGTTATACATGAAGGGCAAATCGTTTGAAATGAAGGTGTCACAAACTCAATAGCACACACGCAGTAAATATAATGACATGTTTTATTTGACTTCCACAGACAGTGATTAGGTGGATGAAGAGGTCTCCAGAAGCATGCCGTCAACTCTGAAATATAGGGTCATATGTTGCAGCGTCCACAATGTATGTACAATCTTTACAACTGTGGTGTCCGGTACAAAATAGGGAAATTAGGTTTTACAAAGGATCCTTTAGAAAAAAGAAAATGTCAAATATCCCGTTTTGTTTGTTTTTTTTTCAAAAAGGAAAAACAATGGGAATGGGAGTCATCCCCTTAAAAGTAGCCTAAATGTCAACATTTTCTCGTCACACAGCAAGTTTACATGCATTTACAACTTGTTTAAACCCATCACATTTGCACAAAGTGACTTTACATACCGTGTTACATTTGTAAGTCTTATTTTTAGTTCACAACAAGATTGATAAAGGATGACTATTCAGCAACCTGTATTGGCCTGAGCTTCAATGTGTTAGGCCTATTCTCTCATATCCACCCCAGGCCTACCAACCTAAGCGCTTCTTGCCAATCGCAAGGACCTCATCAAGACATTGTGCTTGCTGTCCAATTTCTGACGTCAATTCGGTGTTTAATCTCATCTTTACTGCACTGAAGAGAATTAAGACCAGATGTAGTTTGTTTCAGTCACATTTCATGCAACAACCCTTCACTCATCAATAAGGCTTTAAGCTCTTTGCATATTCTGCAAATCCGTTTTGGTCCAGTTATCTCTTTTCCCCCCTCACTGACTCTATTATCTCAGACTACCGATGACCAACACTGGCAGAAGTTGCTGTTTAGTCCCGTTACAACGGTATAAACCAAACACACATCACAGCTATCACAGAGCAACAGGCACAATAACCAGTGAATGGGACGATGACGCTAGAGGTGGCGACTCCTGTATGGGCCTATATCCTAATACATCAATTAAGGTAGGGGCGTTGAATCCTACCTGAAGTATTTACAATAATGAACTCATCTTTTTTGATTGCCATAAGAGTGCACTAATTGTTTGGCATCATTGGGTCAGAGGTGACAGTAACTCGTCATGGGGTCATTTAGGACAGCGGTCAGCTGTAGCAGTTCAATTGTTAAACAATCATTAGGTGTATGTAAAAGTGCAAAAAATAAACCATGAAGCCCAACATAGATCAGTAAATGTAGTTTGGCTATGCCGTTAAATTATAAAGCAGTTTTCACGACACTAAGATTGGTCCGACATTCTTTTAGGCTTTTATGTACACAAGTGAAAAATCGTAGGCCCGACGACACACAGAATAGACGAATGACATTTCGGATGACAACAAACACCATAGCCCACGTTTGAACCACATCCCTCTTCTAAATGAACCTTATTTCGGCTATAAAATAATAACTACACTAAGTAGGCTACATTGAAGTATACGTTCATGTCGGATCGCTGTGGCTTTTCAACAAACACTTCTCATGATTATTCATAGAATGAGTGCATGTTCTGCATACCATTGTTTTTTTTTAAACATACTTTACAACCATATCAACACCATGTGTCACATTACATCACTGCTGCCACGTAATATCTTTTAACAAGATTACTTTATAAAGTGACAAAACTTTATGCCTTAGATCTTTTCAAAGAGACCCTTCTACTAACGCTTGTCAAAGTAATTATAAAAAGGACTTTTATTTTGTAGCTTACCTGGCTGTAAATAAACTATATTGAATGGTACAGTTTGTGATGCCAACTTGTCTTTGAGAAGGAAAAATGAAACAGCACCTAAGTATCTAGATAAGTACCTAGCTGATTATATATTTATGGATATTAGACAAGAGATGCAGCAAATATGCGTTGAATGAAACAGGGAAAGATGGCTTTAAATTCCCCAAAACCTAAAAAAATGTTCATGTCTGTTATGAATGTTAGTTGCACACCGCCGCTTATAATACAAATAATAATAATAATAATCATCATCATAATAAGGCTCTTCTTTACAAGCACTCTGAATGGTTACCATGGTTACATGGCCCTGTGTTTCTAGATGAAACCTATACATTCATATAAGGTGAAAAAACATTGGAAAAAACCCTAACCGGACGGTCAAAAAAAAAAATCGAAGATTGACCTACAGTATTTGGTTCAGCATATTAGATATTCGCACCATGCAACTAGTGTCAATAAAATAACTTGTATAGTGATGTAAGATCATATTTACATGAACTACAAGACAACTATATGATATCTGGGGCATGAGAGGATGGGGGTAACATTTAAAAAATAAACATTCAAGAGACTAGATGAAATGCAAATTGCATTCACTCGGCTGTATGTTAGGTGTGATGTTGCGCTACCTATGTCAAAGTACAGACTGAAGTAATACTGTAATACCTGATTTATATGGCCTCAGTGTTTAAACACTGCTGTGTTGGATCAAGTAGGTGGTGGCAAACAAACAAAATAAAACACATCACGTTATGCGGCACACGACACAGAAAGAAGCTTCTTCTCAGATAAATAGTTAGAAGTTTTACGCAAAAGAGTATGACAGCAATCACTAGTAACACTTACACATTACTCATGTGCGAGATGAAGAGAAACATGAGCAAATCAGGTTCATCGACCTTTGATAAAAGGTGTTATCTTGGAGTTATCATCGCCATAGTTTGTGTGTTAAAGAGAGAAGACAGCAGCTGTGATGACAACACACAGGTAAGCACCATTAACTGCTGAAGTTGACACTTAAAAACACTTAAAAGTCCTGGTTTTTAAGGCATTCAGTTTGTCTGACGAGTTTCAAACAAACTTCACCTGCTTGTCGTTGTAAAATGCAAAGGGTTGCATATGTGGAGCAGTTTGCCATCAAAGGCATGATAACTCGGATATGTTTTTTTGTAATATAGAACCATGCGTTACAAACTGAATATCTCTCATGCTGTCATACTCTTTTTAATAATGTGTTAATAATGATAACCAGTCACTGTGTATTAAGACTTGTGTGTGTGTTCTTTTGCACTCTGCCACGTGCGCGGTGTAGCCAGAGCAGAGCAGCATGTTGTGTGTGTGCTGTTGCAAGAATCACCTGATTTAGTGCTGAGAGAATATGAACATGAGCTGAGCTAACAGGGATAGCACCTGTCTGGCGGAAACAAGTGCTACAGTGGCCAGCACAGGACAAACACAATGGAACGCAATTCTGAATTTTAAACAGGCAATGAAAATGAAGTTTTTTTTCCAGAAAGAAATTACATTAAAAAGCTGCAAATAAAACGTAGAACAGTGATGCTGCTGACGACTTTGTGTATTTAAAGTCGAGGCAGGCTAGGGTCTTCTTTGTCAGGTGACTCAATGTAATTGGCCGCCTCTTGGAGTTTTAAAAGCATTGCCATCTATGCGGAAAAAAGACAAATAAGAAACGTTACAGCAATTTAGCCCACATAAAACTAACAAATCACTACAGACATTCAATTTACATTTACCCAAAGCCACTTACAAGTGAGGCCAAGAACAATCAAAGCATGTAACTAGAAGAAAGCGCTAGTACTGCACAACCTAGTTTTAAAAACAAGGTTAGACATTTTATTTTTGTATTTTTATTTATTTTGTATTAGTGGTAGTGGTTTTTAAATGCCAATCATTACAGGGACTACAGTGGACGTGGGTATATGGTGGTCTCACCAGGGGGTCAGACTCCATGGAGCTAGGCGGCGTCTCCTGGTGCCTGAGCTCGCTGGCCGGCCCCGGGCTCCCGGAGGCCCCGCTGGGGGGCGGGAGATGCAGCAGCTTGGCCTGGTCCTGCTTGGCTGAGGGCCAAGGCAGAGTGCCCCTTACCCACTCCACAGGGTCCTCCCATGGCGCCTTCTGGCCGCCGTGGACCTGAGCCAACGGAGAGACATGGATCAAACGTAAACAACGTCTCTCAAAATATGTTGGGGGGGGGGGGGGGGGCGGGGGTGCGACTCGGTGGCTTAAGAGACCCAGGTTCGATTTTTGCCACGGCGTTCCCTCTCTCTTTCAACCCAGTGTCCTGTCTTTCTTCACTGTTCTGTAGGGGTGTCCCCGACTAAGAATTTACATAGTCGAATCTGATTCGTCAAGTCTTGCCTATAGTCGACTGATCGTCGAATCATGTTTTTTTCTTTTTTTTTTATCCATATTCTCATTTGCGACATTGGCGGTGTCCAAAACAGACCACCGCCGAATGGCGCGCATCAAAACAGCCGCCCCTATTATTTTCTATGTACACCCCCACCCTGGCGGCGGCGGCAACGCGCCGCAACATTTCAAGCCACTGTCCTATTTGACATCGTCGCCGTGCGTCAAGTGCCGCCGAAAAGGCGCTTTTTTCTTTTCTTTTGTTTTCCTTCTGCTCCGGAGACAACTATATACATGTTGACGTGCCGCAGCGCAACGCTCCCTATGAGTGCTAGGGGCGGCACTTGTGTCATAGACGCGCGGCGACGGCAGTGTTTTGCACTTGATATTTATACAAAAATAGGCCATACATCATGATTTATTGGGAGAAATAAACTATATATAAAATCAGACATTCAGCACCGCCTATAGATCATGGAATGATCCTGTGTTTTGCCGACGATTCGACTATGAGATTGGCAGTCGAATCAGGCTCCTTCGATCGAATCGTCGAATAGTCGACTATTCGGGGTCACCCCTACTGTTCTGTCCATGAAGGCATAAAGAGCCCATACAATTATAATTGAAAAATAAACTAATTGGGTGGTTAATGCACAGTTCAATTCCCACCTGGTCCTATGCCACATGTCTTTCACTCTCAACGCTCTGTACCGTCTACCTTCACTGTTCTACCCATAAAGGCACATAAAGCTCATTAATACACATTTTAAAAAACAAGTCCTGATCATAAAGCCCCATACAAAATAGATCTTGTATATTGCTGGTGGTATTCATTCCAGTGCCAGTTGGCTTTAGGAAAACCTACATGTATACTATTATTTATACCAACATACTTAGTTAGTGGTCATTTGAACCTTTGCACTGCCATTGGTATCACACTAGTTTACCACTCAAACCACTTAGGTTCGGCTGAAAAGTGGTTTGGGTGGTAAATCTAGTGAGTGACCAGAACCAAGTGTGTGTGTGTCGTGTCAGACCTTGATGCCATCCTTGGCTCCTTCCTGAAGGTAGGGGATGATGGAATGGTTCCACAGGTCAATGAACCACGTGCGGAAATCCTCCACAGTCACCGGACAGGAGAGGAAGAAACACGGACCTGTGAGGAGGGGGGAAAAAAAGAAAGGAAAATGAAGACTGATCTCTTCAGGTTGCAGGTCTGGAACCAACCTGAAATTAACCTTCCACCTTAAACAGAGCTTGGCGATTTGTACCCCACCCAACCCTCAAAGAAACGAGACTAACTTTTGTGACTTATTCAAGGTTTAACGAAGGGAGACTGAAATGTACAGCAGATTTCACTACGAATGACAAATGGTCTTTCTGTCACTTTGGATGAAAGCATGAAGTACCGTCTACTGCTAAATGAGGTCATTCTCATCCCTCTCTACCCCACCCCTTCCACTGCTCAAAGAAAATAAAAGAAATAGGTCTAGCTATGACTTGAAGGTGAAACTAAGGGAGACCGCAATACAGTAGACTTGATTACTCATGACAGATGGCCTTATTCTTAAATAGTTAAAGCCTTAAATTATAAATGACATATATGATATTTAACATTACATGTCATTTATTACCTATATGAACATATATATATATATATATATATTAGGGATGGGCATTCGAAGAAATGTCCTTGATCGATAATCGGCCTGAAATCGTCCGGCCGAACCTCCCTATGGCAGCCCGTCCCTGGTTATAGGCCTATGCGGCGCTCGTAAAAGCCGAACAATGCGCCTACATGCGCTCTTAAAGGTTTGGAAACGATCCAACAAGACTACATCTGTATTCCAATTACAATAAGTAGCCAACTTATCGGCCAACAATAATCAAACAAGGCAGTAAAAGTGGGCATTAAACTGTATAACTGTTTTGAAAAAAGGGGAAAAGGCCGACATATGCCGATACAATATGCAGCCGGCGCTCGAAGGCTTGCGACAAAAAGATGAGCCACACATTTAGAAACAATTGCATGAACTATCTAAAAGCAATACCTTAGTCAGAAAACATATATGAGGCTGAACGTTTTGCTAAAATGTCACATTTATGGAAATATTGAAAATGTTGGAGCGGCTGGCTTGACCACGCGAAACCGAGAGACGGCTGTCTCGACCGCAGTACGCGATCGGTCATTAACCAATAATCGTATTTAACTGTATAACTGCACACAACTTTATTTAAAATCAAATGTAAAACATGTGTGTTGGTATTGTGGTGTCCGGTGCGTGTGTGTGTGTGGCTCCTCCGGCGGAGCGGTTCATGTTAATAGCGGAGTCCGGGAGGGTTCACCTTCACGGCGTAGTTACGAGGGATGTGCGACTATCGTTTAAAAAAATACTAAAGTGTTTTTTAAAGTTAGAAAGATATTAGATATTCACGCTCCGAATTACAGCCACCAGACACGGGGAACTAAAGCCGCGATCACCGCACCGCTTCAAGACTTATGCAACACAACGTCCTTTTGATCGATAACAATATAAATTGATCGACACATTTCTTAACGATCAATGATCGATCATCGATTAATTATGCCCATCCCTAATATATATATATATATATATATAGCCGTTCCACAGCGCAGCCATTCCGCGGCGCTTACCTTCCTTGGTGGACATCCGGTATAGACCCAGCTCCCAACCCAACTTTGAGAATAGATTAACGGCGATACTTTTTTTATCGCGCGATAAGAGTCTCGCGTTAAGAGTCTCGAGTCAGCGCATTAACGCCAATAACGGCCCACCAGTAATATATATATATATATATATATATATATATATATATATAAAAACATTTTGACAGCCAATAAAAATAATATTTGCCCAGGCTTACTCCAGGGTAAATGACAACACATGACTGCAAATCAAAACGTACAAAAGTTGACATTGTGTGTCTACATACCAATGAGGAAGTCTGAGGTGCTGTGCTTCTCCAGGAAGGTGTGCAGGTGGTACCACAGCTTGGGCACCCAGTCTAGCACCCGGATGAGGTCCTCGTTGGTCAGGTTCCTCTCGTCCTCGGACTCCATCAGCTTCCTGTGTAGGTAGCGCACCAGGAAGCCGTTGGCCGGCTCCACGTTGTTGGAGAAGGTCACCATCCTGGGGTCACATGGGAGGAGTGCAGACACAAGACGTTACTTTACATAGAAGATTAGATCACATAAGATAAGATGAGATCAATTTATTGTTCCCAGGCAGGAAAATGTGGGTGTTTACAGCAACAGAAAGGTGAGAATAGAGATGAGAAAAAACGAAAACAAGAACAATAGTGCCAAGTATAGTTAAAAGGCAATACAATAAATTACAAAAAATGAAATACAATAGACGAATAATGAACACTTAATATAATCATAACCAAACAAATGTACATGAGGTGCACATTTATGGTTATTTCAAGTGGATGGGTCTAGGTATTTAAAGGATAACTTCAGGATTTTTCAATTTGGACCCTATTTTCCCACCATTTTGACTAATGCAGACAACAATTTTTTGCAGGAAGAGAACGGTAGAAATGTGCAAACACAAACCATCATTTTTAGTAAATCCTTTAGATAAGTAAGATAAGCTATTCTTGCTCTTACTCTTGCCTCCTCTCTCCAACTCTCACTCACGTTTTCACTGTTCTCTTCCTGCAACAACTCAACTTTTGTGATCGCGAGAGTTCAGAGCGAGACTAGGGAATAACTAGCCTAGTCCTAACTAGACCTTCGTACTCATTTCATTCATACTCATGGTCTAGAACTGCTATAGAGACAAACGATTTCTCACTTGAAGGCGGGTGCTGTTGAAGTTTAAAACCTATTGGCTCTGCCCAGTGCCACTCTGGATCTGCCTTAACCAATCGCTAACGTTTGGTCGTGACGTATTTCATGCGCCAGAAACCACGTTGCGCGCAGTATGCAAACGGCAGATGCAGTGAGCATTAGCATTAGCCTGGTTCTGCCCGCCTCCGTACTTCCGCTCAATAACTGAAATTCGCGCACGACCTATACGTCACTGTTCTCAGGCCGCGCCTCCTGTTCGCTGATTGGAAGGCACATTTGAGGGAAAATAAATCGTTCTAACATACAGCACTCCCAGACCTAGTACTGAAGTGAAATGAAAATTGAGCGGAAGTACGGAGGCGGGCGGAACCAGGCTAGGGAATAACAACATGTACATGTACTATTAATCCCAGACAGGAAATTCAGGATCAAGGTGGGAAAACAAACAGGGTTACATTAAAGTAGCACACGTTCATGCAATACAATAGTTTATGGTTAATGCTAGCGCATATTCATTCATGCAAGTCTATGATTACGAAACGTACATTTTGAGCCTATAAGAAAGAGACATAGAAAATATTTTTTTCAAAGGCAAAACCACAAACAAGGCTGTGTTCTTAAAAACCAAAAAAATAAACAATTTATTTTTAAGAGCTCTCTCTTAAAAAAGATACTAAACAATGTTAACCATTTGCACACGTAAAACACAAAAGTATTTCCTAATATTGATTCTCTTACCTAAAGCTGAGATGAAGGCTGTTGTTAGCAGTCATCTTCACCGGCTGATTGCTTGTCCCGATGATATAAGGACTGTTTGAAAAAACATCACATATATATTATCCTCAGAAAATTCTTGCACATTTGTAATTTAATGTTGTAACAATAGTTCATTTTGTTTGATATATGATCTTTAGGGTACATACCATTTATGATATTTGCAGGTGAGTGCACCGTTCACCAGCTCACTGATGGAAATCGCATCGTTAATGTCATCCAAGATAATAACCAATGGTATTTCCGATGTGCTCGTTTCCCGGTCAATTTGATTGGCCAGGTTAGATAGGTAGAGCTGCAGGTCCTTATAAGGAAAAAGAAGAAACCGATCAAAACTTGAAACTAATTTGAGAAACAAGATTAAATTGCACACCCCAAGATCAACAATATGAAAACAGAATCAAACTGTGAAATCCCCCTCCCTCCCCGTTGGTTGTGATTGGGCGGCTCACTTTGCATGACTGGCGGTGCATGTTGAAGGTGACCACGGTACTGGCCGTGACCTCGCGGGCGCTGCGCTCCACCAGGTACTCTGCCAGGCGCGTGGTGAGGTGGGACTTCCCCGTGCCGCTGGGCCCGGACAGGATGAGCCGCCGGTGCTTCAGCAGTAGGCTGATATAGTGCTGCATCATGGTCTTGGGGATGAGGGTCTCGAACACCAGGCTGTCCACACACTTCTCCTTTAGACCTGCACCAAGGGGGGGGGGGGGGGGGGGGGGAGTAGGTTCTTAGTTGATGTTGAGGCGTTAGGCTGTTTCGTACATGGCAGTCTCAAAAAACGAGGCTGTGGAAGAGAAGGTCAAGTCTCAAAGCGTAAGTCTGTTCACATACACACATGTCCTTCTCCTCCTTCATCATGGGTTTGAGAAGATCCTCAGACATAAGGGTCCTAAAAAGCCAGGCTGTCAACACACTGTCCTTCAAACCTGCACCAAAGGTTACTGAACACTTCTTCACTTACACCAGGGTTTAGAGAAGGTTAGGAAAGGCCCTCAGAAATGTCAAACACGTGGTTATCCATACACTCCTCCTTTAAACCTTGTAAACCAGTGGTTTAGATTAGGTTCTCAGACATTAGGCAGAGGCCATCTAGACACTTGAAACCAGGACCAGGGGTGAGAGGAGGCCCTCAGATATGAGGGACTCCGCACACTTCCCCATCAAACCTTCACCAGGCGTTAGGGCATGTCCTCATGACAGGGCAAAGGGCTATAACAAACTATTGGAAGAATGAAGGTATGGAAAGCCACAAAGTGACAAATGCCAACCAAGAATTTAGACGCATGCATGCATGCACACATGTGCGCAAGCCACCCACGCAAGAACTACATTTATAAGCACGTTACGACCTTTGTGCAAACCCCAGCGTGTACAACATGACTGTACAAAGAGCATGTTCTGCAGGGCAGATATCCATCACCTCTCCAATCCGTCATAAACAACTCGAGACTTCCAACAGCATATTCTTAAAATAGTTTCTCATCAAGCACCCGTCCTGCCCTCCCCCCCTCCCCCCCTCCCTCCCTCCCTCCCTCCCTCCCTCCCTCCTGCAGCAGGATTAGGTGTCACGACTGTCATTGCCCCTTTACATCTAAAGGGGTCTGGATGTCGAGGGGGGGGACCAGCTGGGCCTGCCTGCTTGGAGGCGGGGGGGGCAGGAGAGGAGATCATGTGACCTAGAAGAATCCTGTCTGCTCCGTCCCTCCCCCCCCCCGCTCTTCAGGCTCTCCCCCGCATAGCGGCCGGCTATGCAGGCGAGGCAGGGGTCGACTTCCAACCGAAACTTTCCTCTTGGGGGAGCTCCGTTGGCCATACCCTCGCCTTTGAATTCACTAATGGTCTCCGCATATGCGCTGCTGAAGCCGACACCAAGCCCCAACATACAGTAGAGGGACCGTCTGCATTAGCACTGAGAGGCTCTAATCTGTATGATCCTATAGGAGAGAACCGCTACAAGTATTCAATTGAAATGTCGAGGGGAAACCGAGTGCCTGATGAGTGTTGTGCGTAGTGCTTTGGCACTCTGAGATGGATACAGACAGGTGCAGGTGTAGTTTGTCTGATAATGAGGTCCGCATGTGGATTAGCATTTCTCAGAAGGTCAGGCTGCTAAAGGCCTCAGAAAATATACGAGCACCCACACTGTTCTAGCTGGCAATAGAGACGTGGACACCTACAAAACCACTGATAGCGACTACTAAACCAATTAATAGCACTGAATACCTACAAAATGATAAGGACATCATATAACAGAAGTAATTAATCAATTTATAATTACCTTTTAAAAATACTTTTTAAAAAGTGCTTTATCGGACAAAATAAAACCTACTTTTCGTGTAGATATAAAACGATACACAGTGATACGGAAGGAACACAATCAAGGTCAATTCCCAGGTATGCAAAGAGAAAACAATGTCAATAAGTTAGATAATATACATGGCCCACAGACCTTTGAGGGCCACGGTGATGCTCGTGGGGCCCCTGGACATGCAGCGGGATGGCTGGCTCTCAGGGGCCTCCCCTCCCAGGAGCCTCTTGATGTGTCCCATGTTGTAGCTGTAGATGGAGTCTGTGGACAGACCCAGGCTGGAGGTGGGGTCCACCTTGGCTATGTACACCTGGAACACATTTTTAATAGTTTTTAATTTAATTAAATTTAATTTATTGTTTTCACATTAAATGCATGGAATTAGCACTGTATGCATAAAAAGGTATCTTTCTTAGGACGTATCGATACTGCAGATTTACTACGTAGTCATTTAGCAGACGCTTTTATCCAAAGCAAATTACTCACTGTAAGTCGCGGTCCATGTCATTAAGAAGCAGAAGAAGGTTGCAGACATTGGGGATCGAACCCATCGTATCTTAACAATTAAACTATCCTGATCTGTGCTTGATCACCAAGATCTAGACAGCAACATACCCATCATTGATCACTTTGCCTCACCTTAAAAGCCTGACTGACGGCTGAATCTAGCATCGACCAATCCATGCGACCATTCACTCTCACAGTACCGACGAAGAAGTCCTGCTGTTTAACCTCCTGTGAAAATTACACATGAAGAGGTTCGCATTAACGAACGCACTCAGGTTAAAGGAGATTTGAAACACATAAACCATAGCGTGGAAAAGCCCTTACCTCTTTGAAGACCTGCAGGTCAGCCACACAAACCAACACCCGCACCCGATGGTCGTCTCTCTGCAGAGAGGAGCTGACAGAGTCTGCAGGGAAGAAGACATCTGGAGGGAGGATAACCAGTACAGAGTATGAGGACAGGATGTAGAAAAACAGGCTGCATCTTAGGGAATATTCACAAGAACACAGACTTATGTCAACCCATCTGACACACAAAACTTGTTCAACAGGTTCTCACTATTAAACATCTGCACTATCAATTCAGGATTCGTAACACTTCATTGTCCATAACATAAGACAGACAGGATTCACTTGGCAACTACAGACAAACAATAACGGACGGACAAAAGGTGTCCGATTTGACACTGAAGTTATGTCTTCCTGTCAGTCTCTTCCGGATGGATCAGAAGGTACCTGAGCAGGAGCTGTCGCTCAGCCCCCTGCTGTAGCTCTTGGGCAGGTGCACGGCCACCGATTGCCGTGGCGACGTGCCCCCCATGGCGGTGAGGCCCGAGGACTGGGAGGCTGAGCTGGAGGGCCCTGCCGAGAGGGTCGGCGACGGGGGCCCGCCCGTCTTCAGCTGATCGTTCTCTGCCTTCAGGTTCTCCACCGTCCTCTGTAGGTTAAACATACACAGGGTGCGTTTCAATAGTCGCTCTATAGTGATTCCACTCGCCCTCGTTTCCTAAATCTCCACATGTTCTCCTTGATCACCATTGTACCAAACAATATGTAGTAAGCTAGAGAAGCTGCCCTAAAGCGGTTGCCGAAGCAGCTTCAGACCGAGGATACATCAGTTTATCCGACACAGGAATTGTGAGTGTGGAGAGTTTTCTCCTACGGCATTAGAAATACGTCCAATAGCACAACTCTGAAGATCGTGAATGGTCCATATCCAATGCCGATGTCGCCTGCTAATGCAAGAGTACTAACTGCTACTGCTAGTCTCCGCCAGGGTATACGAGCAATAGGTAAGGAGGATGTAATTCAACCATTATTTATTCTGTCATAATTTATACAAGGTAAATATGAATACATCTGCAGATGAGTATGTTTGCAAACTACACTTACACCTTTGTTGTGAACAATCCCCAAACCGTCCCCCTATCAGGTAAACATTTACTAGTGTGTGTGCATGTAGAGAGGTGGTTAGGTTACCACACCTGCATGCTGGTCATGGCCTCCTGCAGCTGCTCCAGCTGGTGGGCGGAGCTAAGTGCCTCCAGGCGGATGTCAGTAAGTTTCCGCTCCTTTTCCCAGAGTTCAGAGCGCAGGGTGGACACCTCCTTCTCCTCCCCCTCCCCGTCTCCTTCAGCGAGGCTGAGGTTCAGGAGAAATGACCAGTTAGGATTACCGGTTCAGATGACGATGTGAAAAAATCCTTAATAAATACGTTGACATCCTGGCATTTGTGGTAAAAATAAATGACATCCTTAACATCAACCATAACGCTCCAACACCAATTATTGTTAAATGTATAATATGCGTCGAATGTATTGTAAAATATGTCTCACTGTGTACAGCGACCTTGGGTTTCTTGAAAGGCGCTATATACATTAAAGTTATTATTATTATTATTATTATTATTATTATTATTATTATATGTATCAAAACTAATAAAATGAAATGGTTGCAAGCCCTCTGAAATACAAAGGATGCATAATACACTGTAGTTATGTGTATAAGGTACTGTAAAATGGATATTAAAAACAAATAACAAAAAAGTTTGAAATACAAAGTGGTCACGTCTGTGTGTGAAGTGGGGCTGTACCCAGAAGATGAAGCAGAGGTCGACATCTTTATGGACGGCAGGGAGTCGTCCCGGTCGTGGCGGATCTTAGGGGAGGATGGAGCGGAGGTTTCTGGGGTGGATATCTCCTCGATGTCAGCATACGACATGGACAGCTTGGAGCCCTTCTTGCTGAAGGCCTTGTTGAACGAGCTCCGCAGCTGTTCAGAGAGGATGGAAAAGGCTGGTCATGAGGGTCATTATAAACAGTACTGGTAGTACAGGAAGTATGTCATGGTAGTTGCTGATCATTTGTGGTAGTCTGCTATAAGGGAATAATGAGTGGAGTTTGGTTATATGAAAGGTACTGAAAGCATTTCAATTTTGTTTGTTTTTTTCCCTGAAAAATTTCTGAATCTTTTTTTAACAAATTGTATTTATTATCCCAAATTCTGTGGTTTAAAATAGACAGCATAATCTTTACAGCATGATGGTTATATTCCGTACTCATAAGCACTGTTTCCTTTTTTTAAATACAAAAAGTGATCTGAATACCTTTAACTAAGTGGGTGTGGGGATCAGATTGCATGTAATTGAATATTCATGAATCATCTTAGTCAGCACAGAACAGAGCCAACAGACGTGGAACAATAAATCCTATTAAAACCATAAGTAATGCCCAGCCAGAGAGTCAAGCCAATGTCTATGATGACTGTGCTGAAACCAGGACAGCACAGCAACAAATAACCAAAAACAAAAAAAAGAGACAACCTACAATGGAGAACTAACTAAAACATGAAATATGACATTAAAACAATCTTACCATATGACCTGCACGTATGAGACATTAATTGAAATGAGTGCTTTGGTGAAGAGGTTCGAGCAGTGTTTCCCAACCTCGGGGCCAGGACCTAATGTTGCCTGAAATGCATGGGGTCATGGGAGATTGCTTACTTATCAGCTATCGATATTAGATGGTGAATTTTTTATTAGGTTTCTTTTTGGCTATTTAAAAAAAGGTTTGATAGGTCCCATAAACGTCCCATATGTACAAAAAGACCAATGCCTAATGATTCACAGCCACAAGCTACGACTACTTAGTTTGGCGTGATGATAATTTAGTAAGTTCACTGGGACATTGATATCTCCAGAAGACGTTGAGGGTGAAAATGACATGTGGGAAACTGGGTAATCTAAGAAATTGGGTGGGTCGCAAAAATGGTCAGGCCTAAAAGGGTCACAAGCCAGGTAAGGTTGAGAAGCACTGGGTTAGAGAGAGGAGTAAGGAAGATTAGGAGGAGTTAAGATTGAAGACACAACATGACATGACTTACCTCAAACACCTAAAACAAATAGCAGGGAAGCATGAAGGAGAGATGAGAGGCACACTTAAATCACACACCCATCTTGGTTCGAAGCACTAGCTTGGTAGTGTTGCTAGTGTTGCTAGTGTTTAGAACCAAGATGGCCGCCAGGTGAATAAGGCCAATAGCAGGAGAGAGCTGTTTTCGTCAACTGAGAGACATTTTGGAAAAAACTTATAAATTCTACACAATTAGGTATATTTAGATGATCTCAAAGAGATCATCTTCCCAAGTTCAACTGTTATATTATATTTTATTTACCATTGAGAAAACAATTTTTTTGTGAATTTATAGTAATTTATGTTACAGGGCCCTTAATTGCACACTCAGGCTATCTGTGGGAAACGCCACATTAATTATGAATGAGAAACCGGAGCCAAACGGTCATAACAGCTAATCAATAATTCTGAGTGTCAGTTAACCTATATCAAACACAAGAAAGATAAATTGCCGATTGGATTACTGTGGACTAGCAGTCTCTTGTGGGGCTCCACATTATCGATACTGTCTGAGTCCTTCTGAGACAACCACACCCCTATCATTTAATAAGAAATACTTCCCACAGGTTCTGTACAGTAAACTGCCTGTAAAGTTTTGCCCATGCACACATAGGCGAGTGTGCTTGGGTTATTAATTGGGCTACAGCCTGCGAATACTAAGCACTCAAGAGTGTGCGCTGGGATTTATTTATGTCACATGGGACCCACTTTAAGTCCTCACTTCATTGTATCGACCATTGGACCAATCACGCGGTTGGCGTCAACGATTGACTCAGGAGACACGGTGCTCCCAAGTGACATTAGGGTGGATAAAACTACTATTGATGTATTGTTATTACAGAAATGGGACACATTCGCATTTAAGTGTGTAAGTAAATGCTGTAGTGTGAGTCAGGAAAACGATCAGAGGCATTTGTGTGTTTGGACATTTGGTGGCCATCTTGTCCTCACCCAGCTCTTCTTCTTCTTCTTCTTGGCCTCCTGCTCCTTCAGGCTGCCCATGCTGGAGTGACTGGTGATGCTGTTCAGACTGGTGATGCTCTCTGACGAGTTCTGACGCTTTATCTCCAGCTCTGCCCAACAAAATAGAATACCACTTTATCGTCCAACCCAGCCTGGACCATGTCTCAACAAACAACAACAAAACAGATCACATTACATACATAAACAGTGAACCTAAACTTTTACACAGAAAGTGCATTGTTATGCTCTGTCATAGTATTCATTGATTCCACTGGGATGTTTTTCAGGAACACTAACATGAGTAAATATGGTTATTAAAAACCAATTATGTGTTGTAATCTGTGTTGTAAAATGTATGTATACATTATACTCATTACAAGCACAAATCAAATTAAAGGAGCAGCAGGCAATATTTCTGTAAAATAATTAAGTAAAAGTTATCATAACGCATATTATGATAACATATTATATAACGCATAACATTCCAGCTATCAACTAATCCAAAAGGTCTGCAAAAAAAAACTAAATTATACGAGTGCCTTAGTGTCTAATGTGTAGTAGGCTGTCAAAAATGGTTCAACCCGCTGGCCAATAAACAATCAATTAGGGCTAGGGTTTTGTAGCTACCAATCAGGAAAATTCTTTACAAAGTCAAGTTGCTGGTTGCCTTTCTCTGCCTAACTAGGCTGATCTGCGCATGAACGATTGGACATCGTTTGGTGGGAGGGGCTGAGGGCAGTTTTTTTTTTTGCCTTCTGTCTTTTCAAATTATTGTCGGTTAGTGGAATTTCCTCTAAATCTTGCCTACTGCTCCTTTAACTTGACTTCAATTTAAAGGAGCATAATAATGATGAATACAAAATAATAAATAACAAAAACAACTATAATAATAATAATAATACAAAAAAAATAATACATCTAAAAGAAAATACAAAAAAAATGACAAAATATGACAATAATACAAAACAAAATAATAACAGTACAATAACATGAATTAAAAAAAATAATGCTGTGTAGTGAGGCGAAGCTTAGGGCTTCTATCATCATGGGTCACCGAGGCATACCTTGCGGCGCCATGTCAGGGTGACTCAGGGCCCCCTGGATGATCTCCTGGGCCTCTGTGTTCTTGGTCTTCAGGATCTCGATGGTCTCCTTCAGCTCACTCAGCTCGGACTCCTGCAGGGGCGACACACCCGTCTGTAATACATGAATCAAGACTCAGAATATGCCAGGAGGTGGAGAGAGACAGGCAAGGGGGGACAACATTCTTACATGATTTAGGATGCAGCGGAAGTGTGTGAAGCGTCGCTCTCGCCACATTCTTTGTGAACGTTGAGTATGTGGAATGTGTACATGATCTCTTTTGAGGTTACCCAAGGCAACACTCAAGATGGCGGCCGCGCTCGTTAGACCCATCGTATGAATATTGCAATGTGATGGTCCACAACGTTGTGTAAATGCTACAGTATGGACTTTGTATTTTTTTGTTTTTATTTATTAATTCATATTTTACACTCATGAACTTTTGAATGTGTATGTAGTATGAATGTTTAATGTTTACGTACATGCACGCATCTGTAAAGCATACATACTTAGTAAGGGCTAATGTACAACGAGCTGGTGTACATTATCCCGCCTATTAAACAGCTTCTTACTAAAAAAAATCAATAATTTGATACAAAATATAACAACAAAAAATGATTTTATTGATTTAAAAATGATTTTATCACTTCCACCCCCACAAAACGAGATTCTACAGACCATAGAATGCCGCAATTGACCAATCAGAATTGAGTATTCAACAGAGCCGTGAAAGAAAAAATGTATATTCACTAATGGCCAATATATTTGATCACATCTATGTATAAGTTACAATTTGCGTGTCTCAATATGACAACTGAGTTAAAAGAAAAAAAAAGACTTGAATGTTGTTCCATTAGTTTTATTTATCAGATGGTGAAACTATTATACTGCCTTAGATTATGTGCCACAGACAGTAAACCATAGAAGAACACACCTTGTGTTCTGAAGAGACAGACAGAGTCTGTAGGCGGGCGGTCATCAGGGCCAGACTCTGCTCAAACGCTGCTACCAAATTAGCCTTCAAGGAGAAAGAGACAGAGATAGAGACAGAGACAAAGACAAAGAGAGAGATGACTTGTACAGTGTACGTCAATGACTGTAATTTATCAAATTAAAACACTGGTGGGCATGTCTGGGAGATTAATGACATATCAAACTAATGGCTTTCTCTCCGTTGGTAGAGAGGAGTGGGTGGGAGGAAGGGAGCAATAGGCAGAGAGGAGTGGGTTGGTGAAAGAAAGAGAGACAGACAGACAGACAGACAGACGGAGACGAGAGAGAGATAGACACAGAGTGAGAGAGAATATTGGGAATATCCTCAAACACTGCTCTTTTGTTGTTGCTGTTGTTTTTTCAATCATAATTGATTATGTGACATGCCTGATTTGATTATAATCGACATCAGCATTATCAATATGTGCAGTGATGTGGGAGCTTTTGGACAGATTTCGCAGAAACTTTATAGTGTGCACATTTAATTAGTCTAACATAGGATCTTAAAATATCTTAGAACCTCTTTCACCGCCTACAGTTTCCACAGTCTACCAATATGCCTGCAATCAATGCATCAAGCACTGAGGAAAAGACTGTGGCACACACACTGCTAAACCCAACCAAACCACGCCACACGACAGGGGACCTCGGGGGGGGGGGGGGGGGGGGGGGGGGGGGGGGGGAGAGAGAGAGAGAGACAGAGAGAGAGAGAGAGAGAGAGAGAGAGAGAGAGAGAGAGAGAGAGTGGATTCCAGAAGCAGCAGCAGCAGTCCAACAAACCTGGCCTAGCTGCTAGACCCATCATCCAGGGGTGTGGTTTGAGCAGGAGGCCAGCGGGGGGCAGCAGCGAGTCCAGCAGAGTGGAGGAGGAGAAGGAGAAGAGGGAGGAGGAGGAGAGAGGGACAGGGGTGTTAGGGATGGAAACCACTCGCACTGATATAACTCGCGCTGATAACAGTAAGGAAGATATAGGTACAAGCATTTCACGTGTGTAGTCAGACACTGCAATGCAAACGCACATTGTACACACACGAACAAACACACACACACACACACACACGCGCGCGCGCGCGCGTACTGGTTGAAGACGGGTAAACCAGCGCAAACACACAGGTGCATAAACCCACACACACATACCTTCATACGCATGTACATACACACAATATACTGTACATGCTTCGACTTTCAACTATGTAGCCATGATTTCCTACTGTTTCCTTTTTTACTACGTTCATGCACAATTGGTGGTGGTTTCATAACATCCCGGTGACAACTAGGGCATGTCACACTGCAGCCGAGGAAGAACATAAAAATGTATTATAGATTGTAAAAAGGACATCAAGTTTAGTGCCTCTAGAAGTGAGGTGAGGTGAGACGAACAGAACAGACAAGTCAAGGGAAGAGGAGAGGAGAGCAAGAGGGGGCGGCAGCATAGAGGGAAGTGTTAAGGGTGAGGCTTGACAGTCAGCTTGCGGTGTAGCCAGTACTATTACACTGAAGCCAAGGCAGAGAGAGATACAAGATACAGGATGAGAATCCTGAGCACAGCACGGCAGGTCTTAAGACCTCACACCCGGGGGTGGTGTGTGTGGTGGTTAATCTTTCATAGCTGCTGTTCTTCACCCGCTTTGGGATTAGAAGTGTGTGAGATCCTGATCCTGATCCAGACTGTTAGGGTAGTTATCACTTAACCTGGTTTGTTTATGTTAGTTTACTCTGAATTGGTGATAGTTACATGATTACAGATACCCGATGCCTGATACCAACCTTGTGCATGCAAACCTATTTTGCAATTCTTGATTTACTTGGGCATGTCATTTTAGGGCGAGGATTACCCCAAAAAAGGGCTTGGGGCTTAACGGGTTAAGTAAAATCTCTTCCTAATGCTAGTGTGAAATCTGTCCAACTAAAGCAATTTGAGCTGGGTATCACCTTAAGATAGGTATTATCGCCCATCTCAAATATACCTCCAATGCTAGTGTGATAGCGTACTCAAGTACTCATTGGGTTCGCTCTTGATGAACCCATCTCCGAGCTCTGCGGAGCAAGGATCAGGTGTGCGTCACTCTAAAGGCATCGCTCCATGGATGGTGTCCCAATAGAAAGCAATCCCTACTCATCCGTCGAATGTTCCTCCAAGATACACACTTTTAATGATCCATTGGCTTCCACTGCAGGCGAAGCAGCACATTAGCAGCCAGCCACAATTAAAGTCAAATAAACTACAGCATGTCAGAATGGGTTCAGTGGTTATGAAAATAAATGACTGAAAAGAGACCATACCAAATCTAGTTGTGTCCCGGTGAATGTAATCGCATCGCTCTACTACACATTAAGTGACTAGTAGTAGTTTGCTCGTGGCTATGAATCATTAGGCACATGCTAAAATGGATCATCAAATATATATATATAGCTAATATATATAGCTTTGTCATAAATTTCTGCACTTTGCTTTTGTCGTTTGTTTACTCTTTAAAAAGGCATACATCTGTTAGAGAGCAGTATATATGGTAGCGGTATAGGTGAAAGTGTTGGGGTACATACGTTGGCAGATAGCTGATTGGTCAGATTGGCAACCTTCTCCTGGGAGGATTCCAGCTCTCGTCGTAACTTGCGGATTTGCTGGGAAGAAAACAAAAAAAACCTTTGGTTTGAGCACCATGGGCAATGGACATTTCAGAGAAATTACAAGATATTTCTTGCACTACATAAGGTTCTTTGATTGGTCCTTTTCTGTTTCAAAATATTTTACCACTCTGCAACTTTCCATTTAATCAAAGTTAAACTGAGAGGGTTGGTACAGACTCGGTGAAGCATGGATATATAGCATTTACAATTTTGTCATTTAGCAGTCGCCAAAGCGATGAACATTGAATGCAGATACATGTCATTAAGGAGCAGGTAGGGTTTAGGGGGCATCTTGCTCAAGGATGCCTACAGGTAGGCTGTATACACAGGGGATCAAACCCAGTACCTTTCGGCTAGGAGTCAAACACCCTAGTCATTGGGCTATCCTGCCCTCTAAATGCTGTATAGTATGCATGGAGGCGGATGATTCAGACAGATGACATTAGGGATTAATGGACATAAATCCAATGAATACATGTAAAACAGTTGATGACGACAAACACTCTGTATTGATTGGTTAAATGGATGAAATAGAAGAGAAGATGATTGGACGATGACAGTAGTACACGGCAGTGGGTTCAGTACACCAAGAGAGAGTGAACCTTACCTCCCCTTGTATCCTTTCCTCATTCTAGAGCAAGCATGGAGAGGGCAAACACACGCAAGACAGAAATAAATTGTACGGTCGGGATAGAATTTCATGGCCAGTTAGGTGGCAAGAGTCAACAAAAGGTTATTGTAGAAACAGCACATTTCAGAAAAACCAGGTAAATAAAAACAGCAATCAACGGTTTCGTTGACTCTACTTACCGCTGAATAATTAGACGAAGCGTTAGATGCCAAGGACAACACAGAGCCATGAACTGGAAGAAAAGAAAAAGACAAAAGGATTACATGTAATTATGCTTTAACATTTTAAATAACAATATTTGCACTTAAGTACACATTTTACTGTTTGTGCATGTCTGTGTGTGTACGTGTGCATGCTTCACACACATTAAAATAGGGATGAAATATCCCAACGAAAGACAAAAGAAAGACAAATGTAACTAGGTTAATCCTACACAGTAAGTCATAACCTATTAAATAGACTTTTCCAAAGTCACTTTTCCAAAGCACGTTCAGCAGGAACAAGTCTTTTTGACATTATATGATTCCATTATGGTGGACAGATTCTGTGCAGGATCTGAACATGGTTGGTTTTGGTTGTTTAGTCTGTTTTAGTTTTGTGGTAGTTGGGGATGTGTGTGTTTCTGGTAGTTAGGGACAGAATATGCATGTTTGTGGTCTTTAAGAGAGACAATATGTATGTGGATCTGTGTGTGTGTGTGTGTGTGAAAAGACAAAATGGCTGTTGGCCATGGAGAGTCTCACCGTCATCACCGGCCTCACGGAAAGATCCGGAGCGCATCATGCTCTTGGGGCGGTCAGCCAGGGACAGGCTGCTGCCCACAGGGGAGGAGCCATACAGGTCATAGGCGGAGTCAGTGGGAGGGCCGATGCTATTGGACCGGGCGATCCTGGGGCTGGCACAGGTGATGGGAGCGACTGGGGGACAGGGGGGGAGGGAGGAGAGAGAGGATTAGGATGGGCACAGAGAGAGAGAGAGAAAGAGAGATGGGATACACATGCATACACATACACACACGCACGGCTGATTAACAAGCACGTGAACAAGTACACACTCAAGCACGCGCACACACACACACAGTTTGGAGGGGGGTGGGGGCGCTGGGGGCTGTTGACTCAGTGAAAGCCGAACCTGAGGTTCCACAACAGTGTTAAATATAGTCCAACTTGACCCGCCATTGCCTCTGTATCCACACAATATTTAGAAGCCCCCCTTTAAATTGGTCTACAGATGTAGGGGGGGGGGGGTGTCATCATATTTCATATAATATATAACCATGACAAGAACTCAGGACGAGTCTGGTATCACTTTAAAAAACATGTAATCAAATTTACTAATCAGATCAGTATCATATTTGTTCGGTGGTTTAAATTGATATTCTGGTTCTTAATCTTAATGACATTATCCAACCGATATAAACTCAGTATGACCCTTCCTGATCACCCATTAGAAGGTCTGTGGTTTATCAACTGGTAGAGCATAGCATTAACACTAGAAAAAATACATCGATTAACTTAAGTATCAACATTTTTATTTGTTTTACGATTTTTTAATCAATTTTTAATACCTAGAATCAGTGTTTTTTTTTAACAGTATGTTTACTGTTATCACATTAAATGCATACAAAAAGTACACTACATCAACCGTAGCATGTAACCTTCGCTTATAACCTCCTGTGTTGTGTGAGGGTTAAAGTGGGCCCTGGAGGTAGATGGGATTCAACTGGGGTGGTATTCTGTACGTTGGGCCCTGGAGCTGGTAGAGGTGGTGGATGTGTGAGGATTAAAGTGGGGCCTGGAGGTAGATGGGATTCAACTGGGGTGGTATTCTGTGCGTTGGGCCCTGGAGCTGGTAGAGGTGGTAGTTGTGGTTCGAGCAGAGTGGACTTACCAACATTGGTGGGCGGGGCCTTGCCAGAGGAGGGGTGGAGCATGCGGGTGGGCGAGGGCAGCTGGGGGGGGCTACCGCTGTCCGTCATGCTGGCGACCGTGTGGGAGTGGCGCCGGCCCTGCTTCCCGCCATCGCTGCTCTCTGATAGGCTAGAGCTGTACCGTCTACAGGAAGAGGAGAGAAGCGAAAAAACAGAATAATGAGAGGGAGCATGTAGTTGAAAGTTACCTTCATATGGATGTATACTAGGAACTAGTCACCAACTAACCAACTCATCTAGTAACTAACTAGTAACCAAGTATGAAAACAAGGGTTGGACATACTCCAAGCCTCTCTTGGTAGGAAGGGTGTTCCTGTCCACCTGCAAGCTGTGAGAAAAGACAAGAAAACATTAATACAATATGATAGTTTTTTAGGAATATACAGACAACTAGCATCGAGCAGCAGGATAGAGAACTACAATTAGTAACAATTTAGTTAGTTTAGTCACTGACATTTTCATTTTAAGCAGACACTTTTATCCAAAGTCAACCAATCGAACGGCGGCTCGTTACAACCCAGAACCTACCTATCAGTGAGGTTGAGCGAGGTCCTGCTCCCCGCCCCCCAGGTGCCGGTGCCCCTCTCCTCGCGGTCGTGGCACTCGGCCCTGCTCCCCGCCCCCCAGGTACCGCCGGTGCCCCTCTCCTCGGCCCTGCCGGAGTAGCGGCTGCTGGGGGGCACACTCATCTGCAGTGGCAGGGACTCCATGCTGCGGTGCACCCCCGACAGCTTGGGGTAGAGCAGGGGGGAAGCGCCCAGACTGAGGCTCTCGCTGGTGTAGCACCCTGGGGAGTCCACGTAGAGGATGGGGGCAGGGCTGGGGGTGAGGCGGTGGTGCTGGAGGTGGGAGATGGTGGAGCGGGAGCCGGCCAGGTCCTGGAGTTTGGAGTAGGGGGGCACCTTGGGCGGCAGGTCCTGAATAGTGATGCAGGAGTCCAGGCTGTTGGAGTTCACCTTGTCAAGGTGGGCCAGGCTGGGGGGGCGGCCGAGGGACTTGGAATTCAGCATCCTTTAGAAAGGAGGCAGGAGAGAAGTTAGAATAGAATACAGTTAGAATACATGAACAGGAAATAAGACTGGACACTATTCAATGGAAAATACATGAAGGATGAAATGAGTAAAGGATAGTTTTAGGATATTTTATTAGGCCTTTTTTTCACAATAAAAAATAATAATAATAGAGTAATATCTAACTAGTAACTCATTCAAACTATGATTCATGATGACTAGTAACTTGTTCATTTAATTTAGTAACTAATCAAAACTAATTAACCAATAATAGGTCCATTTGCATTTTAAATATATTGACAAATGTATATATAGATACATATTTAGACATGACTATAGACAACCTTGGTGTGGTTGGGGAGGCCAGCTCAGGGTATTTCCCACTGCTGGTCCGTCGCAGGCCATGCAGTTTAACGCTGGACTCCCCGGATGACTCGGTGCGGCTGCGTTCCCCCTTCAGTGAACAACAGTCCATGTCCGAGGCCTCCGCCTTGGCCTTAGCCTTCTCCTTCTCTTTCTCCCGGTCCGTCTGGTTGACGCCAGGGCCCGAGCTGGTCCTCCCGGCACTCTTACTGACACCTCCTCCTCCGCAGGTATCCTTCATCCGGGGGCTAGTGGAGGCCATGGGGACAGGCTTGAGGCTGAGCAGCCCCGGGTCGATGGTGCCGCTGACGGGCCGAGACCCCGGGCGCCCGATCAGGCTGAGCGTGCTGGACTTGGCGGGGCGCGGCAGGCTGCGGTACTGGATGCTGTTGCGGGCGTTGGGCCCAAAGCCCTGCTCGCTGCTGGCATCAAAGCTGTTTTTGCGGCTGGTCGGGGCTCCCGCAGGCTTCACAGGGATGCCGGAGGACTTAGGGGTCTTGCCCAGGGTGGATGAACCACTAGAGATGGTGGCGCCCCCTGCTGTCAGCACGGCTGCGGTGCCGGTGGCCAGGGGGGGCTTCTTGTAGCCGAAGGAGGTCCCGGCGGAGGGCTTGGCGAGGCCGGAGGGGGGCTTGCGGTACTCTGCGTGGTGGTCTCTGCCCGCGTCAGAGCGCGAACGCTGCAGGCCTGCTGTCTTCACCGACATCTTGGACTTATCTAGCGGCTTGGAAGGAGCTGGGAGGAAGGATAGGAGGCAGGGAGAATGAAAGGCGGAAAGACAGAAAGACAAAGAAAGAAAGAAAGAAAGAAAGAAAGAAAGAAAGAAAGAAAGAAAGAAAGAAAGACCGAAAGGTTGATTTAATGTAAAACAATTAAAAACATTTTATCTATCTATAAGTCAACCAAACAGAAAAAAAAAACAGGACGATAAATTCAATTACTCACTAAAAATAGGTGATGTCACCATATGACCACAAATAATCATTCATGGATTAGATTAAAACTTTGATGTCATGTTTGTAAACGCTTAACTAGATTTAGTCACATAAAAGCTTTGTATCTATTCTATTTGTCATGCTTGTCATTACAGAGGAGACAACATATAAGCAGGAACCATCTGTATTTACTTAAAGAGATTCACTCTGTCCATGACATAGTGTGTGACTCACAACCACCATCACACACAAGTACATACAAAATGTCCATCCATCCATAGGGGCTCATGTCCAAGTTGCACCACTTATTTCTACAACCTAGGGCATTAACAGCACATCACATGCAAGAGGCACCCATACCACTAACACAAATATATGATGATATATTTAAATGTTTTAATAAACACACCAAGATGTAATTCACTGTATTGACACAAAGAGGAAAAGATGAGAAGAATGGTTTGTGTCCCATTTACTTAATTAAGGTAGTGTAAACAGTTTGTAAATATAGACCCACGATAATTACCACCGAGTCATTCCCAGTCAAATACAAAGCTAAAAACAAGACAAAGATCTGATTGCTAAATATGTTTTCCCCATCGAAACTTTGCCAAGATACATAAAGTTAGATCCCTTTTTAATCACCTATATTAGTCATAAAATCCAGGGCATTGAGATCAATTGCATCACCAAAGCAGATGCATCTTAATTTGGAACTAAGCACGCACAATGAATTAGAGCTGGAGATGAAAGACACGGGCTGGTTCGGACTACAACCGACTCTCTTGACTGTATACGAAATATGGATTTTATGGTTTAGATTACAACTCATAATCACATTTATGTAGAATAAAACAAATACATTTTCACTCATTTATTTGTCCCTCTTTAACTAGAAATATGCTTTTTTTTTGGTAAGACAAAGCATCTGACTATTATACAGATTTGATTAGGGTTGATGCATTAAGCAAACCTTTAGATGAGACTTTCTCAAGGAAATTACCATGGAAAATTGAGAAAAGAAAAAAAACTTGAGCGGAAACCAAAAAAAATGGACAATTCAAGAAATAAAAAGAGACAGACAGAGAGACAGACAGACAGACACAAGGGCAGACAAACAGACACACGGACAGCCAGTCAGAGAGGAACACAAACAGACGAAACAGAGGAGCGGACAGTCATACAGGCCCACAGTCAGACAAGGAACACAAGCAGACAGACCGAGGAGAAGACAGACAGAGGTAGACACAGACAGGCACACAAACAAATAGAGTCAGACAACGTCAAGACACTGTCTTGGGACAGACAGACCAACAGACAGACGGGGAGACGGGGGGCATTAAGTCCAAAACACACCGCCGCCGGCGCGCATCGACACGCCGCCCCACTACACTTCACGCCATTGTCCTATTTCACAGCGTCGCCGCGCGTCAAAACAGCTGCCCCCAGCCGCTTTTTTTTTTCTTCTGCTCTGGAGACGACTATATTCCTGTTGACGCGCCGCAGCATGATGCTTCCTATGCGTACTAGAGGCGGCACTTGACCCGCGTCATAGACGCGCCGCGGCGGCAGTGTGTTTTGGACTTTAGACCTCACCTGCTACTTTGAGCATGCTCTGGGAGGTGTGGGTGATGGGGGAGGTGACCCCCACGGGGGGGTTGCGTCCCTTCTTCAGACTCCCAGACTGACCCCCCAGGCTCTGGGGTTTCCGCGCCATCTCCCCCCTGACCCCTGTCAGCGACGCCGTGCAGTCCTCGCTGGCGCTCTGATGCTGCGCCGGCGGGGGTTTCTTCCTCCACTTGCTGGGGGCCTCGGTCTTCAGGCTCCCCGTCTCGTAGCCCCCCGTCCCGCCCCCGGGGTCCAGCTTGCGGCTGGGCTTGCCCACCTCGCTGTACCAGGAGAGACCGCTCTCCACCAGAGAGCGCTTCTCTGCATCCGTACGGAGCTGGAGAGAGAGGGAGGTAGGGGAGGAAGGGAGAGAGAGAGGGAGATAAGTGGGGGTGGGGGGGAGAGAGTGTGAGAGTAAGAGGGAGAGAGTGACAAGAGTAAAGAAAGTATGAGTAAGAGAGTGAGTATGATTATGAGAGAGAGAGAGAGCGACAGGGAGACAGACAGAGAGAGAGTATGAGGCACACTGCGGCTAACCGTCGGAGCCGTTCCAGACCTGCTCTATCTGTGCAGCAGACTATGTGAATATTATCTGTAATCTTTGTCCCATCTGGACGTCTGCATTCCTGTGGAATGGCGGGAGCGTGGTGATGTGTACGATATGTGTCATGAAGTCATAACAGCAAAGGGGAACGAAAACCTATGTTTATGATCCGGGTACCTTTATTGTGACGGGTACTATACTTAACAGACTAATGCATAGAGATTCATTTTGACAATGTGAAAAGATGAATGCCCCTACCTAAAAACACCTAAAAACTATTTCTCAGTCTGGTTTGCTGCATTTGGGGAAAATATGCTGTGTCTCTACATCTGTGCTTTAACACGAGACAAAGCACAGATGGCTCAGCAAGTATATGTTTGCTTTGTAATAATTTGTCTCAGTATGTCTATGAAAAAAGAATGCCACTGTAAACACTGGTAGTATAATTTCCCCCACAATGAATTGTGAAAACCACAAAGAAAAGAAGAAAAAAGCTACTGTTAGCTACTTTGGTGGAAAATATGAATGTGTGGTGTTGCATGCCACAGTGAATGAAGTCTAAAACACAGCCCTATCAAACAGTCCCTTACAAAGAAGAAGAACTGCTAACGGCCATCCATATTCTTCAGGTGAGTTTCATCATCAAAACATTAAGGATGAAAAAAAACTAACTGACAAGCTGGCGGTTGCAATCTAACTCACCATGATGGAGGAGTTGCGTCTGGAGCCCAGGGGGGTGGTGGGGAGGGAGTTTAGTGAGGAGCTGACGTTAAACTCTTCGGAGCTGAGGTTGTCTGAAACTTCGCCATCGCCATCACTGAGTCCGCTGCTGATCGAGCTGCTCTCGTCCCATCTGACAAGAAAGAAAGTGTGGGGAAAAATTTGTCAATGAAACTTTTTTCCTGTGTCATCACACAATTTCTATGTTCAATCTTGTATTTTAAGACAGGCACAAGGTCTGGCAAATGCTTTAAAAATGCCCATCTGTCCCCAATGGGGATTGTCTGCGGAGGTGACAGGATGCTTGATCAAGTGTGGAATACAGTCACAGCAGCTAGCGACAGCTTTGGTGTACGCAATAAAGTCCTCACAGGGATAGAGGTTTTAGAAATTGTGTGAGCTTATGCAAGTTCTTTATGTGTGTATGAAGAACCTTACAATGTGTGCGACTGTACACTGTTGAAATAGAAAATAACATTTAGGTAATGAAATAGAAAATAACATTTAGGTAATGATCAAAATCACAATACAATGCGCCTTACCTGAACATAAACTTAAAGTATACCCATGTGTGTGTGTGTGTGTGTGTGTGTGTGTGTGTGTGTGTGTGTGTGTGTGTCAGTGCCTGTCTATTTGCTTTAAAGATATCTGAAGCCAGTGGTGGTTTGACTGTGCTTTAGCAAATTGGTGAGCTCTGCTGGACCCAGGGAGACCCTGCTAAATCCGGCCGAGTAGAGATGGCCAACGACAGCTCAGGTCACAGCGAGTGACTGAAATGCTACCAGAAGCCGCATGAGGGGACCGCACAATGGAAGGACCAGACATGATGAGATTTGGACACCCTCCCTAGACACTTTTCCCAACCCTCTCCTATTCAGTAGACGGTGCCAACAGTCTGCCACCCACCACCGCCACCACCACCACCACCACCACCACCAAATGTGTGAAGATGGGAGCATATGGTCCCAGCTCAGCCCGGTAAACCTGCTGCTCACATCAGTACATGGCCAGAAGAAATGCCCCCTGACTGATTTCAACCCCTGAGTGATTAATTATGCAATATGCAAATTACTGTAATGAAATAATGAAACTAAATTAGGTATGTGGCCCAATTCATAGGGAAAGTTCTGTAGAGGACCAAACAACTCAAAGTCATCAGGGAGAGAGTACATTTACAGTTAGTCATTGAGCTGACGCTTTTATCCCAAAACGACTTACAAGGCTGTGAACAATCAAAGCGTAGAATCAAAATAGGAGCAACTACAAAAATATAAGTGCTACATGAGCAACTTTCTAAAAAAAAACAACTAGACAGGAGTGCAGAGTAGCTGGCAAGGAATGAGAAATATGGTACAAAATGGTCTCATCTCGGAGAAGAGGAGGGTAAGAGGTCAAGGTAATATCTCTACAGAGCTGTTACAGTACAGGCTAATTTCACGTTTCCTTTGCACTGGCAACCACAGGTAGCAAGCTGACTGACCCAGAGGAAAATGCAGCTATACAGGAACCCATAAAGAACTGAGTTATGAGTCGCGCCGACGGCAGGCTCAACTCTCTGCCCTTTCCTTCAGCCTTCCCACCTCTGTCGAGTTGGACACTGATCTCTTTGGTTTTAAGGGCTACAATTAGCCGAGACATGAAGTGTGACACTGCATAGCAAAAATACAGGGAAACACGCAAAAAAAGGCTCCACTGAATCCAATGAGAGACCAGAGATAATTGGATTTAATGACATGGTTGTAGCCCAGCTTATAACACAGTGATATACGGGATGTTGTTAGCTGACCATAAAGTACACAGTGGTCTGCTGGAACACAGTAAACTGTCAGGTTTTTGGACTTGATTCCCAGGGATAAAGGCTAATTTGGACGTTTTTTCGTTGGATGTAGACGGCATCCAAAGCCGGACCTGAATTTGACCAAGTAAAAAATGAGGACATGAAAATAAACTATTTTTTGTAGCTACTCCAATTTTGATTGAATGCTTTCATTGTTCTCAATCTAGCTTGGGCTAACCAAGTTGTTAGTTGTTTTTTTAAATAAAGGGGCCTTTTAAAACCAACCAACTAAATACTTCCACGATTCACTGCTGTGAAAACACTATAATGGACTGTGTATTTCTGAACAAAAATCACCTTGTTCGTCAGGACACACTGGTGATTAAGTGAAGCCATTGCTATAAATAGGCCCAGAGGGATGCTGGCGGGTGGGAATTACAAAGTTGTGTGGGCTGCTGGCGTTACGAGCCAAACGGTGCTCCCCAACAAAGGTGAACCTCGGTCAAGGAGAGTGTGGGAGTAAATCAACAGTGAACACTAGCCCACATATTTCACTTTCTGGGTGGCAATTCATGTTTTAGGCTAGGGTTGACTTTTGTGAACGTGGCAGACAGCCAGAAAGTGTATGTCTGACTTGTGAGTCTCAGTTAGGGTTGTGAGTCTCGGTTAGGGTTGTGAGTCTCGGTTAGGGTTAGGGTTGTGAGTCTCGGTTAGGGTTAGGGTTGTGAGTCTCACTTAGGGTTAGGGTTGTGAGTCTTGGTTAGGGTTGTGAGTCTCGGTTAGGGTTAGGGTTGTGAGTCTCAGTTAGGGTTAGGGTTGTGAGTCTCAGTTAGGGTTAGGGTTGTGAGTCTCAGTTAGGGTTGTGAGTCTCGGTTAGGGTTGTGAGTCTCGGTTAGGGTTAGGGTTGTGAGTCTCAGTTAGGGTTAGGGTTGTGAGTCTCGGTTAGGGTTAGGGTTGTGAGTCTCAGTTAGGGTTAGGGTTGAGAGTCTTGGTTAGGATTAGGGTGCTAATTTTGCGGTGTAATTGCAGTGAGGAGGTTTTGGTTTGATGGATTGAGGAAGGGGTTAGACATTGCTGAGAGCCTGCATTGTACTAAAAAATAAAATAAAGAGAGAGACACAGATAGAGAGAAGAATAAACCACTAACTAACTAACCAACTAACTAATCCCATACATCCCAGATGGTGTTCCAGTGTCATGTGCTATTGTTATGAGGCACATTGCCTACAGGTCAACGTAACAGCAATTAGCATTTTAATGAGCATAAAGTTAGCAGATACAGTAGCATGACGCATCTGTTTTCCATTGAGAAGAGCATCTTTACAAAAATACCACAATATCCAGTTTCACTGTGAATACCTACAACAACAAAAACACACAAAAAAGCGATTTTAGCAACTCAGAAATGACTTACCGTACTTCGTTTAGCGGCAGCGAGCATCGTTAAAACTAGCACTAATACCGGTAATAGACGGACATGTACTCAGGTGTTAGACGTTATCCGTGACAGCATGGGGGGGTGAGACAGGTAGATAGTGAGACGGTTCAAACACCTTCACCCTCACGTCACTACCATAGCACACAGATATCCACTTTTTCGTGAAACGAAGCAAAACCAAAACGTGACTTTCCGTTTACCTTGGCTTGACCAGCGAACGGAAGGGCGACACTTCGCCGATTAAAACTCGGCCGCTCATTGGTGCAATTTTGCGCCAAAAAAAAAAGTTGCGCAAAAAAAAAAAAAAAAAAAAAAGCAGCGTCCACCAACGGTCCAGCGGTTAACGTTAACTTCGCCTCATGGCTCCGTTCGTCCCAGTCCGCGTGGGTTCCGTCCCAGTCCGCGTTGGTTTCGTCCCAGTCCACGGTGGTTCCGTCCCAGTCCGTGTGGGTTCGTCCCAGTCCGCGGTGGTTTCGTCCAGGTCCGCAAGAAGCAAACACACTCCCTTTTTCAGTTGTGAGGAAAGCAGGACCAGGACCAGGGGAACACCCCACCAGAGTGACCCCCCTTCCCAACTGATGGCTAACAGCTGCTGCTGCTCAGCTCAGCTCAGCTCAGCTGGGCCCAAAAAGCACACTGCAACCCAGACTATGGCCATGCAATCCCAGTTTGTGGGTAATTTAAGCTTTAAATTTTTTTTTTTTTTAAATAGCCATTTTGGAGTGAATGTACCTGATATTTACACATGTTTACGCAAAATAACCTGAAACCTCTAACCAAAAGCAACTGGTTTGAAAAGCTGAGCATCCCACCCTCACACCCGGCCAAGACATTACACCACCATTACCCCCAAAGGGGTTGAGTCATGCTGGAGGCTGCTTTGGTCTCCACAAGGTCTAAGGTCTGCGATGAGACAGGCCCCCTAGTGAGATGTGGAAAACGTTTGTCTTTCTTCGTTGGGTCTCTCTACGCCCCCCCCCCCCCCCCCCCCCCCTCTCTCTCTCTCTCTCTCTCTCTCTCTCTCTCTCTCTCTCTCTCTCTCTCTCTCTGTCTCTCTCTCGATGACCTCACCAGATCCTAATGTACAGTTAAACCGGCGGTCTCCAGGAGGCACAGACCTTGTGGGCAGAGAGGTTTCCACACCCCACCCACAGCTGTGGATGCGGACGGAGCAGAACAAGGAGAACCAGTTTGGCGGCATGAGTCCCCCTACCGCACAAGAACTATCACCATGGGATTGAGTTGATTATGGTAATCATTAAGATTGAGCAGAATCGTCGTCAGTCTTATATATATATATATATATATATATATATATATATATATATGTATTTACTATTTAGTATACATATTTACAATATGTGCTATTTAGGACGCCTAGAAGTAGACTGGGGACTTTATAATCAAACCCAGAAACCTTTCAGCTGAGAGTAACACCCTAGCCACAACATTATCCTGCCCTATAGGATATAAAATCACTACAATCACAAGCACTAACACTCCCTTTTTAAAAGGAAAACACAAGATTTGAAAGATCAAGGTTTGTACATATTGGCTCCATTACGGTGTAATTTGCTGCTAAGCAAAGCCACATGCAAAGCAAACTGCCGTCTGATAAGCCAATGCGTCATGTTTGTGTGGTAATAACCGTTCTCCACTGGTCAACAAATTGCCGAGTCAAGTCAAATCAAGTGTATTTATGAAGCACACTTTATCACAGTAATGTTCCCCCACAACGCTTTACAGCAGCAAAAGTAACATTAGCACCCCAGAGAATCGGCCCAATCTCCCTAGTCTTCAAAACATCCTCAGCCTGTTTACTTTGAGAGAGAGGTCACAGAACGAGGACATTTACTAGCTCTTTAAAAACACATTAATCCTTTCTGGGGGGGGGGGGGGGGCATCTGTGTTGAAAGGTCAAAGTCACAAGGCCCAAGTCCCATTGGCTCTCTGTGTCTGTGCGGTTCAAACTGTAAATCCTCTTTCGGGGGTTTACAGCTTTTATTGGAGCAGTTACAAGCTCTCCCTGGGGTCGTCACACACCACAGTGGTGAAGGACCCCACACTGCTGAGGATTGTGAAAACAATTGACGGACAATGACTAAGAATAATTTCACAGTGAGCATTTATAAATAGCCTAATCATTATTCTCAGTATACAGTATGCCGTCTCTCATTTATGTAGATAAAACTGGAAATCGATGGACGGCGTTTGTCTAGTTGGTTTACTCTGAGAGGGTATAAGCATGCGTCTTTTTTTCTTTTTTCTCCTTTTTCTTTTTTATGCTTTCCCTTATCGCAAGATAGAATGATGCATTGTGGGATATTTTTAGTGCACCTAAAATATATGCACCATTTGATTTATTCATGCGCTCCACTAGACCGGAGGATTTGCTGACATGGTCCAAACTAGTTAAGTAAAGAAACTAGTTTGGACCATAGTAAAGTCACTATGTAATGTAGCGAACACAATCATTGAGCAAGATCCCTAACCCCTACTTAAAGCAGCTCTAGGTCACTTTGTTATGGTCAAATATGCCAGAATTGTCGGGGGGGGCGGGGGGGGGGGGGGGGGGGGGGGATGACATCTATCAGAAAGTTTCTTTGGATAAAAGCGACACGATGAGTAAATGGTCAATAGAAATGATATAGCACGTGATGGAAGCAGGAGAGTCTCTGAACGTTGTTTTCCTGCAGTGGATACACACCGGTGCATCTGCTCACCGTGGAAAGATCCAACACTAACCGGGAAACAGCATTGTGGGAAAAACGGCCCTTACCCAGCTTGACTCTTACTCACTAGCAGGCCGGGAGGTCCGTCTCCTCTCTGCTTTCGTGTGACTCGGCCTGTGAGCTTTGTGTCTGACCTCGATGGAGACTGTGCACTTATTTTCCAGACAAGCAGCAACCCGAGTCAACACAAGTCCATTTTCATTTTTGAGAGAGGAGCCGACTGTCTGGGTCCTCTGGTGCATCTCAGATCCACTTAGTGGGCCTGCTCTGATGCTGAAGCATCGCTCTCCTGAACTAAAAACCACAGCCAGGCTCGATACAACTCAAAAACACACACAGATCTGTGAGTTGCTGGACCCAGCTTGCCTTTCTTAATGTATTTACCTGATGATTAAACCTAAACCAGGCTGACACAAACCAGGGGGTTTTCCAGAGGCACTAATACACTCAAACACTGTGCTATACGATAAATATAATTGTATTTCCAGCTCTAACGTCCTACAGGACCATAGGACCAAATATGTGATTGAAAAATAGTGAGACTTCACAGCCAGCTCTTCAAGTGCAGCATTCATCATGCAACAATGTACACAACATGGATCCAGGCTATGACTCATTGCTCCCCCTACTGGACTTTCTATGTAACAGCAATGAAAAAGAAACAAAGGAACGGAAAGCATTATTGTAAAGCTGGTATAGCTGGCTGTTAGCATAGCCAATGCATTGCTATAGAGTGACTCACACTGAAGCAGACTGAAGCAATACGTCCAAACAGCCTAACAGTAACAACACAATGCAAACCAGTAGATCTACGCATCATTCTGAACTGGGAGGATTACCCTGTAATAGGATAATACATGTACCCCCCAAACCACACGCACACACACACACACACACACAACCCCCCCCCCCCCCCCCTTTCAGCATGTGCCACCAACAGCAGGACATATAGAGGGTAACTGCCTCCCCCAATCCCACCTCACCTCCTCCATCCCTCTGTCCCTCTCTCCCTCCCTCCTGGGAGTGTGTTAATGGCTGTTCCATCATTTTGGTGGCTGATGTGGTGGTAGTGGTGGTGGTGGTGGAGATCAACCATTACCCAACGCTCCCAGTAGGGAAAAGAGAAACAGAATAAGGACTCTGCTTACACCACAGATTGGGCTTGGGTTATTTGATCCATGTGTGTGTGTGTGTGTGTGTGTGTGTTTATGCATGTGTCAGCACACACACACACACACACACACGCCTGTTTATGTTTGTGTTTGTGAGTTCTGTTTGGGACTTCACAAGGCTATCCGATGGTGGAGACAAGGCGTTTTATTGCCTTTTGGGGTCCTTGAACGATGTTCAAGTCATACACAAATTACACAATAATATAGCGGGCTGGGTGTAAATACAAATCATAAACCCTTGTATGGTCTAGTATGTGCCTGCGTGTGTATGCCTGTGTATGTGTGTCTGACACACACACACACACACACCTCTTCCCCCTTGCTGAGATGCAACCCCATGAAATAACTGACCCCTAGCATTAGTCACGTAAGCTAAACCATAACTCATACAAACCACAAGCACACCAATTGCAGTCCCCCCCCACCACCACCACCACCACCACCCCCACCCCACCTCATTGTGCTGAAGGCTGTAAGTGGGACCCAGCAGAAATACCCCAGCAGCTCTCTAGTAGTTCAGAGCGGAGCAGTGACACTGCAAAGCGGTCCAAGTGGAAATTAAAGACAGACCGCACTCGGCGCTCAGACCCAGGATCACATGACCGGGACAGACTCCTGTAAGCATTACACTGAATGATGATCGTATACACAGTTTCCATGAGATACGCCGGGAGGTATTTCTTAATATTTGAAAGGACTACTGACATTGTCATTATTTATTTATTTATTTTACCCACACACACACACACACCCACACACACATATGAGCTGCACGCTAGATGCGCCGCCTAGTGTGGGGGCATAAAGCTTTATGATGGTTGCCATGGTGATCACATGGTCAGAAGAGCCAATAGCTCATCTGTGAAAACACTGGAGGCAAACACACCAATGCAGTGTGTGTTCTGTGTTTTCAGCAAGCCTTACATGTACCCTCATGTCAATGAGAAGGGTGATATGATTATTAATAGTGGTAGGTGATGTCACTGGAAACAGGGATGCAAATAAATTGGGTTTAGAACACAGCTTGCGAATCAACAAGCTCACTTTCCTCTTCGTCTCTCTCTCTCTCTCTCATCTCTCTCTCTCTCTCTGCCTCTTTTCATCTCTTTCTGTCTCTCTGCCT
>JAOPHQ010005769.1:52500-103979 GCA_030340625.1 Merluccius polli | reverse complement strand
TACAGGAATTGAGTTGTATTCCATAGGGTAAAATTATAGACTAGATCAGTCAACTGCTTTGTTGTGCGCCCTTGGCAGTAGCCGACAGGAACAATTCCTGTCAAAACCAGAGAAAGGAAACCCCCCACTGATAAGTGGGGGTGGCAAGTTTGCACATGTGGGGTCTCACAAGAGAAAAGAGGTTATTTTCACAAGAGCTTTCTTTGCTCTGACACACATTTTCCACAGCAAGTTCATCATCAATTCATGCTGTCAAGTCTATTACTATAGTCATTTCTGAAGATTGACTTAACTTACAGTGAATTCAGGAGCAGTGGAGGGTTAGAGGGTTAGGTTAGTCGATCGATAGAAAATTAATCAAATCAAATTTAGTTTATTTAGTTTTATTATTGTATTTATTATTATTATTATTATTATTATTATTATTATTATTATTATGTGTATTATGTGTATTATGTATATTATGTGTATTATGTGTATTAAGTATAAATACCAAACAATTGCTGCTTGATGCTTCAGAAATTCAAATGCATGGTTCATGGATCATTATAAAATAAAAACTTTAGTTTTTCGTGGCTGCCAAGTCATGCTTTATCTGACTTGGCTGTCCGATAAAGCATGCATATTTAAGACCGGTAAATTTGACCGATGGCATTTGCTACTATTTATGACATTTTCCAGACTCAATGTTTAATCGATTTATTAAACAAATGATCGTTAGATGAATCAACTATAAAAATAATCGTTAGTTGCAGCCGTAGCATTCAGTGTACGTTGCAAAAAGCGACTCCCTTGTTTCCCATGGTGTCTCTCCCCCAGGAAGAAGCTGTCCAACTTCTCCCACAGCAGCAACTGGAGGTCGGCCGCCAACTACGTGGCCAAGTGCTACATGCAGCCGGTGGAGCGGGACGTGTACTTTGAGGACGTGCGGCTCCAGATGGAGGCTAAGCTGTGGGGCGAGGAGTACAACCGCCACCGCCCGCCCAAACAGGTTCAACAATGCTGTGTGTGTGTGTGTGTGTGTGTGTGTGTGTGTGTGTGTGTGTGTGTGTGTGTGTGTGTGTGTGTGTGTGTGTGTGTGTGTGTGTGTGTGTGTGTGTGTGTGTGTGTGTGTGTCGTTTTCCAGAAATAAAAGTTATTAGAAAGTTATTAAAGGGGCGATATATTTAGCCACAAGATGTACTGGGCACTGGGCACCAGCATCTAAAAGTGTTCTTTACCTTCTTAACTCATCTCATGCACGGCGCGTGCGTTATCATGCACGGCGCGTGCGTTATCATGAACGCGCGGCCGGACCGGACACCAAAACAAAGAAAATAGAAGCTCAGATTACAAAACACACAGAGGGAGGGTGCCTTCATTCTCTGGTCAGGACGCCATTACTCCACTATATCTCTACATAGCCAATAGTTGTTTGCTGCTATATTAATGTTCAGGATATCGTCTATAGCCCCTTTAAACATACTTAGGGTTAGGCAATACCAACCCTAGGACCAAAGGCATGACATTTAATGAAATTAAGCAAATCAGATTTGAGACCACCGTCATTAAAACACAACTGACCCGCGTGTGCAGGTGGACATCATGCAGATGTGTGTGGTGGAGATCACCAGCAGGCCCGGCAAGCCCCTCTTCCACCTGGAGCACTACATCGAGGGCAAGTACATCAAGTACAACTCCAACTCTGGCTTCGTCAGGGACGACAACCTACGGCTCACGCCCCAGGTGAGGCCCGCTGCCTTCTCTATGAACTCCAATCGATGAACAATATCATGGTGTGTGTTGTGTAGGGATGGGGGAAAAAAAGTTAAAGAAATTGATTTTATGTTAGTATCGTAATTTTTTGCTTCCGCAGTACCTGTATCACTTTTATTTGTCATACTTGACAAAAAGACATGAATAAATAAATAATGCGGAAACCTCAATGTTATTTTAGTGGAGGCAAAATAATCGTAATGTCCTTTTTACAGAATCGCAATTTTTAAAGAATCACAATACATATCATATCGGCACTCAAAAATCGTTGCCAAATGCCGATCCCCGTCCCTAATGGTGTGTTGAATGCATGCGTTGGCATTTGTAATGTTCCATGTGTCTCTCCATTTCTAAGTTATCTCTCCCTTTCTCTCCTTCATTCTCTATCTCTCTTTGCCACTGTACGACAGGCCTTCAGCCACTTTAGCTTTGAGCGCTCGGGGCATCAGCTAATTGTGGTGGACATCCAGGGGGTGGGGGACCTCTACACGGACCCCCAGGTCCACACGGAGAAGGGCGACGACTTTGGAGACGGAAATCTGGGTACGCCATGACAATTCGCAAAACGGTATAGGGCTTCACCGCCTGCATTTTGGAAGCATAGGAATGTTAGTTATTATGTTGGTAATAATACTTTTTACTCATTACTACTTGTAGTAATGGTTTTTTGGTCATTGTTTCGTAATTAATCGTGAAATGATTTGTCTTTATGGGGAGACACTTGTTGTGTTTGAATCTGCCATGAATGTTTCTCGAGACGAGACGTGGCAAAAAACAGTTTTCATTAGCCTAGGTTATGGTATATTTACGTTGATTTAGGATTTTAAAGTACTACTACTCTCTTGAGTCCTCTCAATATGGCGGAGTATCGCCAACAAAAACAATGATGCATTCTGATGTACAAGCCCTATAGAGCCGCTGCCTCGGACGATCATCAGGCTTGACTTTCCAGGCATCCCAGGCATTGGTTTTAGGCAAATGAATACATGTAGGGAAATTCAAATGTGTGTGTGTTGCAGGTGTACGGGGCATGGCGCTGTTCTTCCACTCTCACCTGTGTAACAAGATCTGTAAGAGCATGGGTCTGACGCCTTTTGATCACTCCTCTGCCGAGAAGTCCCAGCTAGACGGCACCAACAAATTACTTGTGAGAGGAAAATGATTAGCTACCTTTCTGTCGTTGTGATGACCATACTAACATACTGAGTAATGATGTCAAGTTGGAGATTTAGTTTAAGTTTGAGTGTTTTGTCATTTTCTTTATTATGTTATGGGATGTATTTAATAGACCGGATAACTCCATGTTAGTATGTCTTGCTATGCCACCTGGTTTTCTGTGGCAAGTTGTTTCTCAGCTGGCCTCTTATGCAGTTATTGTATGTTCGTACGTCCTGGCAATTAAATACTACTTGGCATCTTACCCTAGCTATCCAAGCTGTATACCAAAAAGGATGGCTAAACCTAGCAATTATGGTGCATGGTTATATTGACAAATGTACTTACGTACAGAAAAAAACGGCTTATTTGGAGTCACAGGAAATTGCCTGGAAGATAAACTGGCAAAAAAATGTCCCATAGACAAACGTAAGTGCAAACATACTATAAAAAGACAAATCCGAATGAAAATGTTTTGTATACAAGCGCTAAAACCAAGCAATGTACAGTACACTGGCCTTCTTAAAATGCGTCCTTTTTTCTCATTTCTATCTTTTTATGTTTTTATCGCAGAAGTCTGCCCAGACGGTGCTGAGGGGCTGCGAGGAGCAGTGTGGCTCTCCCCGCGTCCGCACCTTCTCCGGGTGCTACTTCCCCCCACTGCTCTCCCGCCTGTCGGAGACCTCGTCGGCCGACGACAACACAAGCGATGGCGGTGACTCGGTGCCCTGCTCGCCTCAATTCATGCCCTGTTCCCCCATGGCCATCCCCAGCTCCATGGGCAGGTCCCCCGGCGGTGCGCAGCACACACACGCACACACACGCACACTTACTCACTCACTCACACTTGCACACAATACACACAATACACACAATACCGTACCACCAGAGATATAAACGCTGCTGTCAGATGAATGCGGAAAACACAGTTTGGATTGATACGGTGTAACTGAAAGGGATATTGTGGGTGTTTGTGTGTTTTTTTTATTCCAGCATTCACGAGCATGTACTTCAATAGTACCGACGATCAAGAGAGATACAGCTATAGCAACACAAATGATAACCAGGTGAGCCAGGTTCAACTTTGTGGAAAAAATACATTGTAATAATACATAGTACTCTTATATTAGAAAATATAGTGTGAGCTTGACGATTCCCCTTTACCTTAAAGAGATATGGTGAACTCCTTGTGTTTGGCTCACTGCCAGTGGTGGAAAGTAATGTAAAGTACATTTACTCAAGTGCTGTACAAATTATAGGTACTTGTAATTTACTTGAGTTCTTCAGGGTCTACTTTTACTTTTTACTCAACTACATTTATCTGACAGCTTAAGTTACTAATTACATTATTGTTGGAGATTCAGATTAACAATACAAAATGTAATCAATAAATAACTATTATATCAATAAGGCTTTATTGGTCCCCAGGAGGACATTATAGTATGGAAAGTAATATAAAATATATATCAAAGAATTAAAATGAGCTCCACGTTAACCAGCTGCAACATTGAAGCGATGAACACATTAATGCATCAATAAATATAATCCAATAATATAATGTATATTATTCTGAAATGGGCCATTCTGCATATTAGCACTTTTACTTTTGATACTGAAAGTATATTTTGATGCAAATACTTTTCTTCTTTTACATTTATAACATTTTCAATGCAGGACTTTTACTTGTAACTTGTATCGTGTAGTATTTCTACAGTGTGGTATTACTATTTTAAGATCTGAGTACTTCCTCCACCACTGCTCGCTGCTGTCCCTAGGGGTCGGAGAGTGGCGAGGACAGCGGCTACCCCAGCGAGAGGAGGAGCGAAGGGGACCAACACGACCACGTGGACGGGGTAATGCAACACGACCTCCTACTCATCCTTCATTCCTCTCCACTTCACTACAAAGAATCAACGATTTTTCACAGATGTATTCAACATTCTAGTAATGCATACAAAATGTTTAGCTTTTTCGTTGTTCTGATCTACGTTAATATACACCAATGTAGATTCGTAACTCAAGTGATCCTAATGGATACGTTCTTGGCGATATTTCTAATGTTTTTGACGTTGTTGTACACAAGGAATTAATAAATAGAAAATAGGAAATGTTTTTAGGGATTTGCTTCGTATAACATTTGTCTGTTGTGTTTTAAAGTTAAAAGTTAAACCTCTCTTCCTTAGCCTTAGCCTTCTTAATTTAAATGCATTGTTTTAGAAAGAGTATATGAGTGAGTGTCGGTTTTTATTTTCTTCTTCTTCTGTGGTAATGCATGTTGTACGTAGGCCCATCAGCGCCCCCAACGACTTTGTTCCGAGTCGGATGAGGACAGTGTCAGAAGGGTAAACAAACAAAACAAAACCAAATCAAAAACGCAGACCGTGTGATCGCCAACCTAATCATAATCGCCGCCATTTAAAAAACAACAACAACAACTACCCTGGGTCACTCTATCAGGTTCTTCACCATGCTGCCCTCCCAACCCCCCCAACCACAACACCCCCACCCCCCCTCACCCACCCTCCTGTGCTTCTTGTGTTTTTTTTTACCCAGAATCTGCCTTTTACCTTCTCATCTTCTCTCCTCACTTACATTGCAGGCAGTATCCCCCTCTTCAAATTTCGATTCGAATTGCTGCTTTACTTTTTTTTCCTCCCTTCTCCACCCTCACTAGAGGAAGATGGTAGCTTCCAGCAGACTCTCTGCAAACTTTGTCGTGGGCACCCCGCAAATGGAATCGGTGACTATCTGCATGCATGGCCCTTTAAGAGAGGCCGCCAGCAATGCGTTGAGGTGCAGCTATATATCTCGTAGCGTAGTAGCTTATCTATCTTTCTTTACGGATCTTGGCTCAATGCTGGCGTAAAATGTGCGGCATTATGCATGTCGCATTATACGCATGCACACACACATACACACACATACACGCACAGCTGTAATCTCTGCGCTGCCTATGGTCTCAACTATAGACTCTATGAAGTAGGAACTGACCAATGAAGAGGAAAGAGGAAAAAAATGATATTTGAGGCAAACAAGGGGAAAAACCCATCTACCTCTAAATGAATTCCCCTGTCCTGTCCTGAGTGCTATGTACTTACTGATGTCACTCCTTCTTCCCCTCTGCTGCATTTCCTTCATTCAGCTGCTTGTTCATCGCTTGAGTGATTAACAGGAATGTCCTCCTCCAGATTCGCTCAAATTAGGCAAATCTTTTCATTCTTGAAACCCACAGACGACGTCCCTGGATGGGGGACATTCCTGAGATTGATTTGAAGTGTGCACCTGCTTTGTGTGTTGGAAAAACTCCAACGCTTTTGTCAACTGGTCCATTCTAAGCTATGTGAGATTTGGTCCCTTTTTTACTCTGTGTGCGCACGTGCGTGTGCGCACGTGCGTGTGCGTGTTGCAGCTGACAGAAGAGAAGTGGAGCTTCTACCATTCTTCCCGGGCTCATGTCCACCGGTCGTCCTGCGTGGCCACGGAGATGGAGAGGCTCAGCTCTTCCCTGCTGGAGAAGAAGATTGGACAGTCCGTCCTGGGAAAGGTAAAGTATGATGATGATGATGATGATGATGATGATGATGATGATGATATTTTAGTTGGTTCTACACTGATCATTTAGCAGCAAGTGACTTAAAGTAAATTCAAAGCAGGTGGAAGTGGGGACATTGGGAATGGAACCCAGTAGTCTTTTCCCAGCCTTTCGGTTGGGAGTCGATCACCAAACCAACCACTACACTATCCTGCCCCCAAATATTGGTATATAAATTGACGTAAACAAATAATACTAATAATAATAATGATAATGTTAATGATGATGATAATAATAATATAAATTATTGAAACGCGTCTCCTTTTATTGGCTTATACTTTTATAACGGACAATAATTTTCCCCCTCCCCACCGCTCCTTCAGGTCCACCTGGCCATGGTGCAGTACCATGAGGCGGGCCGCTTCTGTGAGAAGGACGAGCCCTGGGACAAGGACTCTGCCTTGTATCACCTGGAGCGGGCTTCTATGTGCGGGGAGCTGCAGGCCATCGTGGCTCTGGGACAGTGTTACATGCAGCTGCCCCATCACATTCTGGCGGACGTCGAACTGGAAGTATGTGTTTGTTCGTTGTTTTCCTAAGATAAGATAAGATGGTACTTTATTAATCCTAGACGGGAAATGTGGGTGTCAAAGCACAAAGTACAGGATAGTAAAAGGAATTCAAAAAAAGAAAAGCAAAATAAAAGGAAAAGAAATATACAAAGGATATGTTTTTAAAATACATAATATGAGTTGTAGAAATGCAGATTACATGTAAACATTATCAACAGTTGATAAAGTAGCACGCCATTTTGGTCAAAACACTGTGTGTGTGTGTGTGTGTGTGTGTGTGTGAAAGTCTTGCGTTAAGTCTTTTTTCTTTGCCATTGGACTTGTACATTGCGACGTCACATCGCAATGACCGCCTCCATTTTGGAAGCATAGGAGCATTGAAATGTTAGTTATTATGGTTTTTGGTCATTGTTTAGTATTTAATCGTGAAATGATTTGTCATTATGGGGAGCTGTTGTTGTGTTTGAAACTGCCACAACATTTTGCATGTGAGACATGGCAAAACAAAGTTTTCATGAGCCTAGCTTACGGTATATTTACGTTGCTTTAGGATCATACAGTACTACAACTCTCTTGAGTCCTCTGAATATGGTGGAGTATCAGCAACAAAAAATCCCATGATGCATTTTGATGTACAAGCCCTATTCCTTCCTTTTCAAACATGGTGGGACGCAGGACAACGCAGGCAACAAGATGAAGGGCTTTAAGTACCTGATACAGGCGGCCAAGGCTGGGGACAGACACTGTATGATCCTGGTGGCCAGGGCCTTTGAGACCGGAGTCAACCTGTCGGCTGACAGGTCAGTAGGGGATCAGCTAGACCAGGGTATAAGGTTATGGAGTGGCTTATATGTACACTGGGAAATGTATGTAATTTGAAAGTAAAATTTTGCATTACACTTTATTCACCTACCGGCCATCTTGGTTCTTAACGCTAGCTGGTGGAGGGGGACTGAATTTGGATTTTACACATTCATGGTGGGTGAATAAGGCCCATAATTGAAGGTCTTTGGATGACTGTAGCACAAAAAAATATAATCCTGATTTGGGATTATTAATGAAACACTGCCACCTACAGGCCATTTCCAAATCTTTGGAGTTTCTGAACAACCTTTCAGACGGTGAACGCAATAACCCTTTTCTTTTTTTGCTTCCTCTTGTTTGCAATTTTGCAGGAAGCAGGACTGGGCAGAAGCTGTCTACTGGTACGCAAGGGCCCTGGACATGTGCGACGATGACGAGGGGGGAGAATTTGACGGACTCCAGGACGACCCCCGCCATCTGGTGCTCGCGAGGGAAGCGGAGATGTACCAAGAGGGGGGCTTCAACCTCACCGCAGACCCCCAGAAAGCAGGTTGGTACATTTTAGGTTTCCATATAGGATGGATGGGTGGGTGGGTGTGTGGGTGGATGGGTGGAGGGATGTAATCATGTTTATTGTTGAAGGGTTACAGCAGCTGCAGGGCACAATGTAACTTTTTCACTGCAGCCATCAGCCATCAAATGCATTTTAATCTTCTGTCTAAATAAATGGCGCCCGTCCACCCACGGCTCAATCTTCCCGGGGATTTTAAATACATGTTGGTTAGGAAAAAGCGAAAAGAGCACCTCAATTTTGAACAAAAGCAATGCCTCTAGCAGTAGCCTGTGAACCCTGAATGTATGTTTCGAATCAAGTCTCTCTTGGAAAAAGGGGTGCTTAGCCTCGATGAGTCTAACCTGTACAAATAAAGGTCAAATACAAAAAACGTGAGAAGAATAATGGGTTTGTTTGTCGAGGTGAAGTCGATGGTGTGGTTGGTGCGCTCGTCGTGGTGTCTAATCTCTAATGTTATGAACAAGTCCTGGCTGTTCATCCCTCATCATTTTGCCCTACAGGTGATCTGTTTACGGAGGCAGCGGAGGCCGCCATGGAGGCAATGAAGGGGCGGCTGGCCAACCAGTATTACATGAAGGCAGAGGAGGCGTGGGCGCAGATGGAGGTGGAATAGGGAGGCGGCGGTGGAGGAGCTCATCTCGTTTGATATATGCATTTTTATCACAAAAAAAAAGTGTTTACAGTTTACAATTTTTTGTATTAGGTTTATAACATTTTCGCTGAGCTGTTTTTTAAACATATATCCAGCCTGATTTTGAAAGGAGAATGTATGTTGCGTTTTACAATTAACTCCTAATACCTAATATGTATTTGGCTAAATTAATGTATAAGGGAAAGATACCTGGTCCTTCAAAGTTTTCAATGCAAGAATGGAGAACCAAAAAAAATATTATTAAATTAAAAAATGTTATTGTCTACATTGGCACTTTAGTACCTAAAAATAATGTTTTGCATGGTTGTATGTGAGTGGAATGATTGGTTTATTTGTAAAATAAAGCTTTGTCGGCTTGCATTGGTCAATGTTGTAAGAAGTGTTGTGCCATAATTTATTACTGAATCAATGACTTCAAATTGTATAAAGTGCAACGACCCTATGTAGGGAGAGTAAAAGGCAGCTATCTGAATAATAATAATAATAATAATAATAACAATAATAATAATAATAATAATAACTTATTTCTCTGTATCTACGAAGTACAGGGGATGGCCTGACACCAAGGTAGCGTGGCCGAGCGGTCTAAGGCGCTGGATTAAGGCTCCAGTCTCTTCGGAGGCGTGGGTTCGAATCCCACCGCTGCCATTACTTTTTATGTTTGAGACGCTGTTGTTTGTGCCTGTGTGTGGACATGTGATGATCTTTTTGGTCAAGCTAACAACATCAGCCCTTACATGATGGCGATATATCAACGCCGGCATAATGTGAAAGCCACTGGGTTTAAATGCACGGCATCGCGTTGCATTGTGGGCATCCGCGCCTCCCCCACGTGTCTGCAGCAGCAGCAGCAGAGCAGTCAACATGGCACCAAGTAGACAACCACCAGCACCAGCACCACAGTACAGCTGAAGTGCGCTAGCTCGGACTAAGACAGCCCCCGCAAACGCTGCCGGCCAACACGTGGATTTACGGATGAGATAGCACAAGCTTTAGCGCAAACGGTGCAGGTAAATGCCGACGTGTGTTACCGTAATGGACACTTAGCACCAGTCTCTCACGTATCCCAGCCTGTCGTCAAGCTAGCTCCTACCGGCTACCCTGGTAACCGCAGCTAGCTTAGCGTTCAAACTGACGTTAAAAAGTTAAACTATGAGACTCGTTGGGGTGTCCACCCGTCGTTCTGGTGTTGGACGTTGTTTGGCGGACTGGGGGGGGTCCAAAACCCGGACCAGAGGTGCTGGGCCTGACTTGGTCCGACCCGGGTTGGTTGGTGGTGGCTAGCTCTGAAAGCTACATACATGCCTCCACTTCTTAGTTGTAACCGTTGCGACCGAAAGCCGTGCTATTGCGTGGTGTGTGACATAACAGAAAATAGTTTGATTTGAGACTGCATTGTCTTTGTTTTTAGTTGTTGTCGGTATTTCTCTGATTTTTAGGTGTCGAAATGTACTTTGAGTTAGTGTATATTCTCTATAGGTTTTGTGTGTGTAATGTATGTGGCAACTGATCATCAAACCGGTTAAGTTGGAGAGGTCCATTAATACAATGCCTATTATGTACAGGACAGGTCAGGGGTCACCTGGCTGCTGGGGTCACGCCAGGTGGTTAATTGGATGAGTTGAATGGTGTAACATGAATCATATTGTCACTGTTCAATCCAATCCAGGTTCGGTCTTTGCAATCTGCTGCTTTGCGACTATAGCTCACCTGCCCCCTTCAATATGGCCAGTGGGGAGGATGATGACCCCATCATAGAAGAGGTAGGTGCACAGCCTGGTCTTAATCCATTGCTAAACGGATCATGAATACATGATCATGAATACATGAATACATCTTGGGCTACTAGCAGTTATCTCCATGACAGGTGGCACATCTGCATTGAAGAAACTTACTAAAAGAGGAGAGGATGTTTGCTGATCACAATGGGTTTTTTTTTTTTTAAAAGAGATCTGTTTAGGTTTTGATCGCACAAATTGTATTTGACTGTCTTGTAATTTCTTTTAGATTGATGTGTATCTAGCCAAAAGCCTGGCAGAAAAGCTCTATCTCTTTCAGGTATGTTCTTGTTTCAACTTTGTACTCAAACGTCTGCGATGTTTGTTGACATGCCCTCACCTAAACCATGTTATCTTCATGGCTTTTATTGAAGGAGACCACACTGCATTTGATAAAGGGGTGTGAGGTTGTCACAAAGTGTTGACCTACTGTATTATAATCCCTAACAGTACCCTGTACGACCATCTATTATGACCTATGATGATGTCAACCACTTGTCTGCCAAGATAAAACCCAAGCAGCAAAAGGTAAATAAGGCAATTTACGTACCCTGGAAACCATCACTACAGGGCTTGTACATCAGAATGCATTATGGGATTTTTTGTTGGCGATACTCCGCCCTATTGAGAGGACTCATGACAGTTGTAGTAGTGTTAAATCCTAAATCAACGTAAATATACCGTAACCTAGACTAATGAAAACTTTGCCACGTCTCTCGCAACTGCTGTGGCAGTTTCAAATGCAACGTCTCCCCATAATGACAAATCATTTCATGATGAATTACTAACAGATTACCAAAAAAACATTACTACTAACACAATAACTAACATCACAGTGCTGCTATGCTCCCAAAATGGCGTCTGCCGTTGCAATGTGACGTTGCGATGTACAAGCCCTATTAACATAATCCTTTACTCTGGGTCACCTTCAGCCATGCGTTGGTTAAAGTATGTATTTGGTTACTGCAATATGACCCAGGTGGAGCTGGAAATGGCCATTAATACAATGAGCCCCAACTACTGCCGCAGCAAGGGTGAACAGATCGCTCTCAACGTGGACGGTGCTACCTACGAGGAAACCAACACCTACTCATCGTACGTTTTGCCCTCGTGTATCATGCTGAGAAAATTAACCATTTGGTACCACTGACTAAGTTACGGCGATGTTGGACTTTAATTTTAAGGAACTGGTTTAATGTTAAGTGGATTATGATTACTTAGTTTCTTTCTTACATTTACATTCATGGCATTTAGCAGGCACTTGGTCCAAAGCGACTTACATATGTACATTTGTTAGTGGTAAAAAACTATATCACAGTCTGTACAGCAAGGATGTCAATAGAACAAGTTTCACTAGTAATTGCAAAGTCCACCATAATTGCTAGGTTTAGCCATCCTTTCTGTTTTATAGCATGGATAGCTAGGGTAAGGTGCATTACAATGCTAAGTACTATTTTTATTGCCATGACTTGCAAACATACAATAAGTGCGGAAAAGTACAAACATACAATAAGTGCGGAAAAGTACAAACATACAATAAGTGCAGGGCCTGTTCAAAAATAGTTATTTTTGTAATTTTATTTGGGAGGGAGGCTATTCAGAGTCCAGGTTAAGTCTGAACCAGGTGAACTTTTATAACTGCTTTATTACTTAGGACTATCGCTAGCTCAAGGCTGTCTCTATGCTTGTTATTTTTCCCGATCATAAATACAGACATGGTGGTGCATTTATTTCAGTGTCAATGTTTTTTATCTTGCAGGAAGATAATGGACAAGCAGACGTTCGCCTCCATCCAGGCCACCACCAACACCTCCAGATATGCTGCTGCCGTGTTCCGCAAAGGTGAAGCCGTCGTTCTCATTATGTCCTGCAACCCTGCTGGTCTCAGACATTTACTGTGTATCTATGGGGATTGTGATGGCACGTCATAGCCTCTACAGGGGTTCTCATCTTTGGCTAGCGGGGGTCCTACCTGGTTAGTAAAAGGGGGCACAGTATTGTCGTGGCAATTTCTTTGAGATATTGCGTCTAGGACAGATGAGACTTCTAAATGTTAAAGTAACACAATAGTTGTAGGATTATGAAGATGTTGTATATTGTATACTAGGGCTGTAGTCTCCCGCTCAACTGGTCGATCGATATGCTCATCATGCTACATCAATAGCCTTCAAACTACCTGTGAAAACGGGTGTTTGAACTCGCCCAACCTGGTCTAAATTGTTCAAAGTTGACTCAACGTTGACTCAACGCTGACTCAACGCTGACTCATTGTTTACTGAACGTTTACTCAGTCGGCTCCAAAAATTATGACACAATGTCAAAGAAGTCGTCGGTGTGGCTGCATTTTGCAAAGACGAATGACCAAAGAAAAGTCGAATGTAAACTTTGCAAACAGCAGTTTGCATATCATAGCTCAACAACCAACATGGCATATCATTTAAAAATAATAACTTGTCTGATGCTCCGCCTAATGCGGTTTTGGAATGGCGCACTTTGGAGACCCGCTATGCCTTGTTTGAATTAGGCACTTTATTTCACTTTATATTTTTGGAGATTTTACACCAGCTTTTAGCTTATTGATGATTAAAAATCCAAACGGCTGAGCCCAATTCTGTTATAGGATTTTTATGTAGCCTAAATTGTTCTCACCTTGAGCTGGTTTGTTTAATAAATGTTCTTTTTAACTCATTGGCTGCCAGCCATTTTCAGTGCAGAGAGCCCCATACTGCCAATCAGCATTTTGACTGATTTCCTAAGACCCACTTAACAGTGAGTTCTATGACTATGTAAACACCGAAACTACCAAAAGAAAGAGTAGACTCTCTTCTTTAATCAGGAACAAACCGTTTGTTTCTACCTTTTTCCGTTCTTTAGTAATCGGCAGTAGAACATACGTTGGTTTCACCAAAAACACCTGTTTTTGACCAACTTTTTTTGCTTTAGTGACACCTTTAACATCTGAAAAGTGGTTTCCCTCCATAAAACAGCAAAAACAACATTGAGAAAGGCATTTTGATAGGACAATAATAATTTATTTGCAAATATATAACCAATATATAATATAAATATAAATTACTTTTTTTCCTTCAAAATGTCAGTTGTACAATTCTTTACAGGTATGTATTTCTGTATGTTGTCGCAGCTATATCAAATCGTGTGTGTGTGTGTGTGTGTGTGTGTGTGTGTGTGTGTGTGTGTGTGTGTGTGTGTGTGTGTGTGTGTGTGTGTGTGTGTGTGTGTGTGTGTGTGTGTGTGTGTGTGTGTGTTGTCGCAGCTATATCAAATCCTATGTGTGTGTGTATGCTTGTTTCCACCCCTACACAAAATAGTTCAGCTTAGTGTGGTAAACTGTAAAACACTCTCCTGCGTGCAAGGGGACACAACAGGACTGACACCACATTTTGGTCTCGCTGCGCACCCCTGCGAGCACTTGAGTCTACAGCGTCCACTCCGCTCGCAGAGCAGAGTCTACAGCGTCCGCAGTCTACTGTGAAACAATTCACTCCAAAAAGGGTTATGGTTATGGTTATGGTTAGGGTTAGCGTAATCTATCACCGTGACCGGGTTATTATTGGAGTGAATGGACGCTGTAGACTCTGCTCGTCTCTTACCACCGCAAACGGGTTTATGAGAACCCAGATCGTTTCACACAGACGCGGGAGGGAACCTTTTGCGTCAGTATCGGACGTCTAGCGGCGTGACAAATCGTCGGTATATTACGAGTTGGGATTAGCGTTGCAAACAACCGAGTCGATCGCGACACTGCGACACATACTCTGTTCGAGTGTTAGCTGTCTAAAGTTTCTCTTACGTTTCGCTGGCGCCATATTCACTTTCTTCACCCATTAGGCTACTGTTTACTCATCTCTCCCATCCTATTTGGCACGGGGCCCACCTAGTGGGTCAGTTCGGTAGTACATACTATGTTTACAAGCCTGATTTTTTTGTGACAAGGTCCTCTAGATCGCTCCCCAGTCAGCCCCGTTGAAAAACATAATTGACGTCTATAGACGTCATTGGCAGTCAACGGTTGTATTTAAATTGACGTCTATAGACGTCATTGGCAGCCAATGAGTTAAATATGGACTTGCCTTTTTGTATTTAAGAGTAAAAGCTTTAAGGCTATTTTGTGTTTTTGAGATCACACCCGCGTAGCTCTCTGTTCGGAGTCGGACATCATACAGTGCAGGCTGGAACAGTAGTGGAGGGTCCTGTTTATTGTTATTAAAAATAGGACAAAAACATTTATCTTAAAATGATTTTGTATATTCCTCAATAGTTCTTGTGCTGGGATCACTGATATGATATCATGGGCAGGCGCACGCCACGCTGGTCGGCTCTGAGTCTTATCATTTCAATATAAAATAATTAGGTTAGAAATGATTTAATATGCTGCAAATACTAGCTTTTTATGTTTATGTATAATTCATTTAGGCTAATAAGGCTACCAGGTAGAGTGAGAGAGAGATTTAGTTAATCTAGAGATAATGATGTGCAGATTTTATTTTTTTCCTGGACCAAGATTTTCTTTGGTTGACTACAGCTATATTGTATACAGGGTCCAAAATTACATTTTCAAAATGTTTTCTTTTTACCTGCCAGAGTGGTAGAATCTGCTGGCCAAGTAATTGGTTTAAAGGGGAACTTGGCAACTCTAGCCATTTCTTCGCTGGTTTTCACTTTTGTGGTCGCATGTTTTCTCAACGAGCTCCCCCTACAGGTCTGGGACGTATATTACACAACACTGTCGTAAAAAAAACTCACTTGCGGCACCCTCCTCCCCCTTTCTACCGCTGCTCATGTGCATTTGTTGCCGGGCTTTTTCGTGTGGCGCGATGTCTACCGAGGTGGGTAATACATTATACACTGTATCATAGAACATTGACATGTATAGCCGGCGTGATTAACCGTTATTGAGGGGGGCGTGTGTGTTTATGTTGAATTGCCGTAAAGCAGTTCGTGTTTCTCGCTCGTTCTCGCTCGTTCTCGCTTCTCGCGATACTTCCGATTTCCAATTTACCGGGACGGTAGTCCCAAAGTTGCAAGGCTGGTTTTCCACCTGGGGGCGCTGGGGGGAGCGGGGATAGTCACCATTAACACCGGAACAGACCATTTAACCATCCAAATGATTTCCAGACAGGTTTATTAAGTTGAAAAAGTTGCCCCTTTTAATATGCAACCCTGAAATTTTTACCTGCCAAATGGTCAAATCTGTCCGCCAATGGCTGGTGGCAGATGTTCACTTTGGACCATATATAAAATATATATTGTGTTGTTTCCGACACCAATAGGGGAGCTCCATATCACTCCGTTGCAGGGAATCCTTCAGATGAGACCCAGCTTCACCTACCTTGATCGGGCCGACGGCAAGCAGAGAGAGAGGGAGGCGGCCAATGAAGGTGTGTTTGCACTAGGGCTGCCTAAAGTTTTTCTTAGTTGACTCTTAGTCGCCATTTCAAGCCGATAGTCGACTAATCATCACACTTTTAATGTAATTTGTCAAAACAAACAAATGGAAAAAATGTTCATATTTTCGTGTCCGGTGCATGTGGATATATGGCGCTCCTTCGGGGGAGTGTTAGGGTTAACCCAAGTGTAACCCTGTTCACACCTGGCAGTAACATGCGTCTTGGTTGATCCGATCACAAGTGGACAGCTCTAAGTACGTCAGTTCACACCTGGCGTCAGGATGCGTCTCCACATGCGTCTCAAGTGACCACTTGTGTTCGGATCTCAATTCCCCACTCTTCATGCAAATAAACACGTACATCATATCCGCTTGAAGACCATATACATTGTTGTAGAAGAAGAAGAAATCAAAACAATACAGACTGAGTCTATTCCTTGCCGTGTTCCAGGCAAACCAAATCCACCAAGATGTTTGACGCCCTCTAGTATACAGGTGCTGGTCATATAATTAGAATATCATGAAAAAGTTGATTTATTTCAGTAATTCCATTCAAAAAGTGAAACTTGTATAATGTATACATTCATTCCACACAGACTGATATATTTCAAGTGTTTATTTCTATTAATTTTGATGATTATAACTGACAACTAATGACAACCCCAAATTCAGTATCTCTGAAAATTAGAATATTGTGAAAAGGTTCAATATTGAAGACACCCGGTGCCACACTCTAATCAGCTAATTAACTCAAAACACCTGCAAAGGCCTTTAAATGGTCTCTCAGTCTAGTTCTGTAGGCTACACAATCATGGGGAAGACTGCTGACTTGACAGTTGTCCAAAAGACGACCATTGACACCTTGCACAAGGAGGGCAAGACACAAAAGGTCATTGCTAAAGAGGCTGGCTGTTCAGAGCTCTGTGTCCAAGCACATTAATAGAGAGGCGAAGGGAAGGAAAATATGTGGTAGAAAAAAGTGTACAAGTAATAGGGATAATCGCACCCTGGAGAGGATTGTGAAACAAAACCCATTCAAAAATGTGGGGGAGATTCACAAAGAGTGGACTGCAGCTGGAGTCAGTGCTTCAAGAACCACCACGCACAGACGTATGCAAGACATGGGTTTCAGCTGTCGCATTCCTTGTGTCAAGCCACTCTTGAACAAGAGACAGCGTCAGAAGCGTCTCGCCTGGGCTAAAGACAAAAAGGACTGGACTGCTGCTGAGTGGTCCAAAGTTATGTTCTCTGATGAAAGTAAATTTTGCATTTCCTTTGGAAATCAAGGTCCCAGAGTCTGGAGGAAGAGAGGAGAGGCACAGAATCCACGTTGCTTGAGGTCCAGTGTAAAATTTCCACAGTCAGTGATGGTTTGGGGCGCCATGTCATCTGCTGGTGTTGGTCCACTGTGTTTTCAAGGTCAACGCAGCCGTCTACCAGGAAGTTTTAGAGCACTTCATGCTTCCTGCTGCTGACCAACTTTATGGAGATGCAGATTTCATTTTCCAACAGGACTTGGCACCTGCACACAGTGCCAAAGCTACCAGTACCTGGTTTAAGGACCATGGTATCCCTGTTCTTAATTGGCCAGCAAACTCGCCTGACCTTAACCCCATAGAAAATCTATGGGGTATTGTGAAGAGGAAGATGCGACACGCCAGACCCAACAATGCAGAAGAGCTGAAGGCCACTATCAGAGCAACCTGGGCTCTCGTAACACCTGAGCAGTGCCACAGACTGATCGATTCCATGCCACGCCGCATTGCTGCAGTAATTCAGGCAAAAGGAGCCCCAACTAAGTATTGAGTGCTGTATACATGCTCATACTTTTCTTGTTCATACTTTTCAGTTGGCCAACATTTCTAAAATCCTTTTTTTTGTATTGGTCTTAAGTAATATTCTAATTTTCTGAGATACTGAATTTGGGATTTTCATTAGTTGTCAGTTATAATCATCAAAATTAATAGAAATAAACACTTGAAATATATCAGTCTGTGTGGAATGAATGTATACATTATACAAGTTTCACTTTTTGAATGGAATTACTGAAATAAATCAACTTTTTCATGATATTCTAATTATATGACCAACACCTGTATATGGGCTTTTCATTTCCGCTTGAAAAAGACAATAATGTACAGTATACGCCATTTGGTGGCGTATATATGGTGTATATAATGAAACTTGGTCGACTAAACCTCTTCCGATCGACTAATGGTTAGACGACTATTAGGGGGTAACTCTAGTTTGCGCATTCATCATGTAGTTGTAAAGTCAACAGGGCGGTGTCCCGCTGGTATGACAAAGATCCGAATGCCTGATGGATGACTCATGTCTCTCTGGTTGCAGGTGGGGACTCCTCCCAGGATGAAGCTGAGGAAGATGTCAAAGCCATTACTGTAAGCGACCATGCAGTTACACCCACATGCACTCAAACGTACACCCCCACTCACAACATATGAATTGGTGAAGGGATCGGCGGTGTTATGCCTCTCCACTGGTGTACCCTCAGTTTTCTCCTGAAAGAAGTTTGTGCAAGTTTCAAGGGTATGAATGAAGTGAACATGCATCAATGGTGGACAGAGTGTCCGCATGTAGGTGTTTTTAAATGAGGGGGAAATGACTGGGTAGGTTTATGTATGTTTATCTATGAAAGGCATACACTAATCAACTGGTGGATTCGCATTATGCTGGAGCCTTCTGTTCCAGGGGTTTTTTTTCCAGCTTTTTGCCTTCCCTGTTTCACTGTCTTGCATTAGACTGCAAGAACATCACGTCATTTAAAGGTTGTTATTTTTATTTTCATTGTATTTTGATCTCTAGGTAAGATTTTCCCGCCCGGAGTCGGAGCAGGCTCGCCAGAGGAGGGTCCAGTCCTACGAGTTCCTCCAGAGGAAGCAGGCAGAGGAGCCATGGGTTCACCTGCACTACCACAGCCTCAAGGTAGGCTTTGACATACACCAAGTACTCCACTCTGCCCATTCTCCAATTAAGTACCTGATCTCTTGGAAGAGTTTATAGTGTTTGGTTTATCTGAGGCAAAAATAAACAGAGGTCGCCTATTTTGTTTGACCAATACAGATTATGAGATCAAAATGTTTTATCCAATCAATAATTGATTAGTATAGACCAAGGCCAATGTTTATGCATCGGCTTTAGCGTTTTAACATATTCCATCAAAACATCTTGTATTGTATTGTTTCAGGTGTTCTAGTGGGGAAATCCCTTTAGGAGGGGATTTTGCTATTGATATGAATGTTATTGTATGGTATGTGTCCCTACTTACTGTATTTGTGTCTGGCTTCATGGTTACTGACATTTCATGGATGTCTTTCAGGATGGGCGGTCAGAGCACGAGAGGCAGTACATGTACTGTCAGACTATGGATGCCGCAGATAACTCTGAACTGGTCAAAACTCCAAAGTGAGTACAGTTGATGCAAAAACACACACATGACCTTGTGCCCTTGTTCAGTACGAATGTGTGACGACCGACCCTTACAAACTGTCTTCTCTCTTCTCTGTCCCAGGGAGTATTTGGCCATGCTCATGCCCCCTCTGGCAGAAGAAAAAATGTAAGTACACCCTGTTATTCTCTGAAAGGTGTGTGTGTGTGTGTGTGTGTGTGTGTGTGTGTGTGTGTGTGTGTGTGTGTGTGTGTGTGTGTGTGTGTGTGTGTGTGTGTGTGTGTGTGTGTGTGTGTGTGTGTGTGTGTGTGTGTGTGTGTTTGACACTCCTCTGGTTTTCCATGTCAGTGTGAGGCCGGTGGGTCCCAGCAACGTACTGTCTATGGCTCAGTTGCGCACCCTGCCCCTGGCGGAGCAGATCAAAACATTGATGAAGAATGGTGCGTACACACACTCACTCTCTTGCATAGAGACACAGTGCAACACGTCATACTCTGAAAACCACACCCACCAGAGGGGAAAACAATCGCTAACAAAATGCCTTCAGCTAGCTAAAAACATTACATTTAAGCATGTCATAGGTCATAAGCAAATGATTATTTTAGCACCAGAGAGGAAAAGGTATAAACAAACTCAATATTGTCAGTCTAATGTTTGAATGTATCCACATTCCACTATAACACAAGTTGCATACTGTCAAAATGCTGTAGCTTAACCTACAGAAATGTACTAAGTGACATTTGGATATTTGACTTCACAGTGACAAAATGCTTGCACAGTTTTCCCATTTTTCCTGCTGATGCCTCGCATCTCATTGCCTGTATCCACCGTTATCTTCCCAAAGGTTCAGTTGTTCGGTTGGGCAGCTTATAAAAACGTTGTTCTGGGTTAGGGTTGGGCGATGTCCCTTAAATTGGCAGTTGACGATATGCAGTTGACTGCACATCGTCAAATTGGCAGTTGACGATGCCTATTAACGGCAGGGCCGTTAATAGGCGGCCCACGCCTATTAACGGCATGGATCAAGCGGTCCTGGACCAGGAAGGAGACATGAACACTTTTAATAATCATATTTACCGTATAACTGCGCACAACTTTATTTAAAAGCAATCAAATGGAAAACATGTTTGTTTGTATTTTGGTGTCCGGTGCGTGTGGATGTGCGGCTCCTCCGGCGGAGCGGTTCATGTTAATAGCGGAGTCCGGGAGGGTTCACCTTCACGGCGTAGTTACGAGGGACGTGCGACTATCGTCTTAAAAAATACAAAAGTGTTTTTTAAAGTTAGAAAGATATTAGATATTCAACCGATATTCACGCTCCGAATTACAGCGATCAGACACGGGGAACTAAAGCCGCGATCACCGGTATGAGTCCCGTGTGTCTAGCGGTGTTTACCTGCCCAGGTGTTTACCTGCCCAGGTGTATTGGTCAGTATGCCTGCAGCGATGAGTTAAATCAGGGCTTGTTGCGACCACGGATGTATTTGGTTTGCGATGCTCATGCCTTCTTATTTTTATGTTTTACTTTTTGCTCGACAAATGAAAACGTATTCGACTAAGCCTCCGTCGATCGACTAAGCCGACTATTAGGGGGCAGCCCTAGTTAACTTACAGCACTTTATATGGACCATTAGTTATATTTTCAATTTATTTACAGAGCAATCCCTGCCAAGGTTTTAAGTAATAACTATAGAAGAGACTATAGGATTAGTGTGTGTCGGACGAGGAGGGGCGTGGCATCACGATGGTGGCTCTCCATCGTGATGTCAGTCAGCCATCACGATGGACGATGACATCGTCCATCGGCACAACCCTATTCTGGGTTCTTTACCCGGCACAGCAGCTTTTAGGCATTTTTCTGTTTGCTAGCTGACCAAAATGACAAGGAGGCACCTTCACGCAATACAAAGTCAATGGAGAGTAATTGAATGTTTTCCCCTCCCGTGTGGGTGGGACCTAGTTGTGCTCTGTCTCTATACGGCTCACACAGAGGCCTATGAATTACTTTGATTACATTTTGAGCAAGTGGATTGCATGGAAAATCGGGGGAAAAAAAATCATTTGAAAATGGATCCCCTAAATATTGCATGTTGATGAATCTTTTCCAACTTGATCGGCTCTAGTTAAGGTGATGCCCTTTGCCAACCTCATGGGTCTCCTTGCCTCGGGCATAGACTCCACTGCAGTGCTGCGCTGCATCCAGCAGGTGGCACTACTGGTCCAGGGAAACTGGGTTGTCAAAAGGTAAACTGCCTGTGGAGAAGGATGAATATTTCATATTTCAAAATTGAATTGAATGTTTGAATCAATAGCAGTTGTGTTGCTCAAATTATTAAATTAGATGCATTCCATTAATGGCACTATAGTGATGCAGTTCCACTATATCAGTAGGTAACTAAATACGAAGTGCGATACATCATAATGTATCGCACAGTAATTATGATATAGAAAGTGTTATATCATGCTAAGAATGTATGCACTCACTGTATACGATGGTTTGGATAAAAGCGTCCACCAATGCATTTATTATTAGTATCACTAGTATTATTATTATCATCATTATATGGTATTTACAGTAATACCAATATTTTGTGGCATGGCATCATGTAGGCTGGCCTATGAGATAAGTAATCCTGTGTTTTCTTCTTCCCCCAGTGACGTGTTATATCCTAAAAACACCTGCAGTCCCCACAGTGGGGTTCCTGCTGAGGTTCTGTGCCGGGGCAGGGACTTTGTGGTGAGTGGAGGACGTAGTTGGCACACTTAGTAATGCAGTCTCACTGATGAAACATAATGATCAGCCATTCTAACTGAAAACGGTACCTGCAAAATGAGAGTGAAAAAACTTGTTTGGTTGTTGCAAGGTTAATGGAGGCATCATTTTTGTGCACTTGTGTTTTGGATTTATGTTTTTGGTTCACATGACACAATGGCAGCTTTTCATATTTTGTATTGAAATGTTGAAGTGTTTGTGTTTGGCAGTTTGAGCACCTGTGCATTTTACAGTTTTAATATTTCTAAGGCGCTTCCCTCTTGTAGCGGTCCAGTGTGTTTTTGATGGCAGCCCACACAGGCCTCAAATGACCTTGTCTTTGTCCTCCTTTTAGATGTGGAGATTTACGCTTGAACGCTCGTTGATGAGGAAGGAAGTCGCTGCCATTATCAAGGTAATTTGTGATGGCTTTAGGGGCAGGATAGTCTCATAGTTGGGGTGTTGTACTTCCAACTTGTACCCATCCTCGATGCCCAACCCCCCATAGTGTCATTAATGACACTAGTGCAGGGCCCGTTCAAAATGTGCCCGTTGGGAACGGGTCGATTGCTTGGCCTCCGGTATTGCTGCTTGCAGCTGTCTCGAACCGCTCATCCAAGCAAGTTCACACAATGCTTCCTTGGGTCCTCAGCAAACCACCAGCCAAGTGTGAAGTCGGTTGGATGCACGGTTGTCGAAAATCGAAGGACAGCGAGGCATACAGAGACTCATTCCATTCAAGTTGGATGTATCTAAATTCAGTGCAAGGCCTTTTGGATGAATGCGTTTGGGCCAGTTTTTCTATTCATGAGTTTGTTTTAACTTTGCTTTATCAAGTTAATAAGCATATTCACTGTGTGGCCAGAAGGTTATTTCCCTTAACACGCCCCCCCCCCGCCCCCCAACACCTGGGGGCTTGCTTGGTGCTTCCTCAGTGTGTTGGTTTTAATGGCCTGATAAATAAGCTTGTGTGGTAATGAGTTCAAGGCTTTGATCAATATTGCATCTCTGTGTTAAACAGAACAAAATGTCCTCCCCTTGTTGTGTTCCCTAGCTTCCTCCAGAGGACGTCAAGGACTTCCTGGAGCACATGGCAGTGCCGCGTGTCAACCGCGGCTGGGAGTTTGCGTTGCCTAGTGACAGCGGGTTTACTCAGAAGCACCCAGATGTGACCCACAGGCAGCAAATGCTGTGGCTCGGCATCCAGAGCAAGTAGGTGACACACCGGGGCTCATCCTGTCCCTCCTCGTTCCCAGGAGACGCTGCCACATATGAACACGTGTTGTCTGCCCATGCAGGTTGGAGAAAGTCTTCAATTTCAATAAGGAAGACTTCATCCCCAAGAACGGCCCAACGCCAGGTGTGTATCACCGCGCAGCCACGTTGTCTTTATTTTTTAACTGAAACGTACGCCGTGCTCCAGCTGAAGCCTGTATCCCACCCCACCATGTCCCCAGAATCGGTGCACATCAGTGGGGAGCAGCGGCTGAAGGCGGCGCAGGAGCGTGCGCAGCAGAGCCAGACGACCCTGCAGCGTGACCACCTCGCCAAGAAGCAGCAGCAGGCGGCGCAAGCCGGAGCCAACGTCCAGGTGAAGCAGGAGCCGCTCAGCGACGGAGAAGGCGAGCAGCCCATGGACACCACCTCCGCCGCCGCCGCCACCACCAGCTCCCTCAACGGCTCCCTCAACGGTTACCCTGGCGCCTGCTCCCCGGCCTCGGAGCACACCAACGGCACCACGCCGTCCGCCGAGCTGCGGGACTTTGTGTCAAAGACTTTTAGGAGGGAATGCGTGCTGACACTCAGCGAGCTCAAGCGGCTGTTCAACCTGCACCTGGCCTCGCTGCCGGCGGGCCACGGTGGGACGCTGATGGCCGTGTCGGACCGCATGCTGCAGGACGCCATACTGCTCAGCCAGTGCAAGCAGGTCCTGGTGCCGGTGAGTTGGGAACACCACGTAAATTAGTGCCACGATATTCAGATTCACAAAAGTATCTTTCATTTTCTGAAGAACTTACATTTATTATATTATTTTATTCCAGTCTTTTTTTGTTAAAGTAGTCTCACTTTTGGGCCATGTGTGTGGATAAGTTAGAGGTCAATCAAATGAAAAACAATATCAAGGCATAACATCTCAACTTAAGTCTCGTAAAGTCCAATCTTAAGAAAAAACAGCAGATACTGTTGTGTATCTGGTGTCCACTGAGGGATCAGAGTTAATGTTGGAGGCATTAGTCATGAATCATGACTGGTTTATAATGGGGAGGTGCAGGGAAGAAAACGTCATGGTTTTTAGTCCGAGGTCCATTTAAATGACCACAATGCTACATAATTCAGTCTGCTTTCTGCCCATCATTGTCTCTGTTACCATGTGGTGAAAGACTACATTCTTCTAGCTGCAATGTAATAGAAGCAAGAAAATGAGTGGGTTATCTATTAAACAACGTTGTCACTTTATAGCATTGTTATAGCATAATTGTATTAAATTATTAGGGATGTTTCTTGTGACCATCAATAGGGACACAGTGACTGAATCAATGTGTCTGAACTGCAAAACACTATACTACAGTGCTCTGATTCAGTACTTGGTATGTAATGGTATGCACAAGGTCAAGGTAACGGACCCGACTTTTGAAAACAAACAAGGCGGCTCCCGCCTCTCTATCCAAGGCCATCTCGAGCCATTGGAAACCGTACGCTCCACCTTTTGTCTGGCCCCAGAATAGCCCAACCAATCACCCTTGCTGTAAGAGGAAAAGGCCGTCTTAAAACACACCTATCGCCTTTCTCCGGCAGAATAACGACATTAACGGTCCCGTCGCCTGTGGCGCTCCGTGAAAAGAGGCGAGTCGTATCCGTGCGGAACTGGCATTCTCAGATTCCACCGTCTCAGAAACCCGATCCTACGAACCGCTACTGTGTGTGTGTCTGCAGTGCACTGTGCTTCACTAGCCTTGATCTTGATTTTTATTTTTTTAATACTCAGAGGTGGCAATTAGTCATCTTAGCTCGAGCTTAAAACCTCTGTATATAAATGGCCCGGTTGGCCATGTGTTTATTTCTTACGGTGTGCTGTTTTGTTTTGGGATGTGATCATTGCTGGTGTGCTTTGTTATGGTCTGGTTGGTGCCACACCCTTTTTTCGATTTCCTAAGCCACTGCTAGGACACCAGGGGCCGGATGAATAAACAGCGCTGCGCAGAGAAATGCCCTCTGAAGCATGCGTATTCAGATCCAGATGTATAAAATGACCTGCGTGGGGAGAATATGGGTATATCCACGCACCCTAGACACCACGCGTGTATGCAGTGTCGGTGTGATATGGCGACACCGTGAGCGAAAGGCAGAAGGGAGATGGTGCATGTAAAAAGACATTAAGATGTCACATTCGAGTAGAACGACAATGGGAATAACAGACAGGTCGGGGATGTATGCCAGTCGACTCTAAGCCGTGCGATGCACAGATTTCCAGCTTCCTCGCTGAGCATTCGTTTGCATGACACCTACGCAGAGCTCTATGCATGTGGCCCCCGGGTGATGCTCCAAGACACCCGATGTTGGTCTTGTTCCTCTGTCTCCTGGGGGATAATAGGAGTGTTTAATAAGGCGGTTTGAAAGCCGATCCGGTCAGCCTTGTTGCGCAACAGATTATTCGTCCCACAAGCCAAAGCCTATTAGCGCCCGACGAGGGCTTAATCTCAGAGGAGGAGAGAAGGCAAGGGCGGATCTGGGATCAGGTTCCCCCACCCTCGCCTTAGCTGGTGATGTACAGCGGGGTGGTCATGCTTCAGCTTGGAGTTGGGATAATGCTTTTATACAGAGGGCACACGGTGTTCGTGTCGGTCCATAGGCGACGCACGGCGGTGGGGATTGGCCTATTCGTGGTCCTCCTCTTCTCGGCATGCAGCCAAGAAGATGTTGCTGTTGCTTCTAGACTCTCGGTTGAGTCGCTGTTATGTAATGGTGGTGAACTGTGGAGAGAGCTGTCAACCACTCCTCAAAAGATAATGTTGATCAAAATGATTGCCGTGTGTAGTTATGCTTAATTTATGAGGTTTGATTATGCACCCATGAAAAAATGTGTATATAATTTATTTTTATTTTTGTAGTTTCCTCCTCAGAGCTCAGCAGCCCCTGATGATCAGAAAGTGTTTGGTCTGTGGGAGACGGGAGAGACGTTTGACAAGGTAAACCCCTGAAGTTTTACTCCAAAGGCGAATTAAGTTACGGCCGTCTTGTCTCCCAAAAGTTTTTTGGTCTTTACTGCCACTCGGTACGTGTGATCATTTCGGCGGTGCGTTTGTTTCCCCCCTCTCCGCAGCACCGACGGCTGCTGTACGAGGTGTTCTCGACGAACTACCGCGTGAGGAGGAAGGTGATTCAGGCCCGCCTGGCTCAGGAGTTTGGAGACGACCTCGCCAAGGCGGACATCGACCGATTGCTTAAAGTGAGCGCCACTCAAGATCGAAGTCTTTTTAAGCTTCTCAAATTAAACGATGTGTCGCGATTCGTCAAGTTGACTGAAATCACCAAGGGGAGCGCGCAACCGTTCTGTCAGTATGATCGGGGGAATGGTCACATGGCCTGTAGTGTTGCATGGACATATTTAAAGAGTATATTTTTTAAGTATATATATTAGGGCCGGGACTCGATTAAAAAAAATAATCTAATTAATTAGAGGCTTTGTAATTAATCAAAATTAATCGCATTTTAATCGCATATAAATATTTGACCTGAGAACAGTGAGAAGTCATTTTTTTCACATGGATTTTTAGTATACCATTGAATAATGACTGAATACATAAGCTTAAGCAACAAAAATATTGTTTATTTTTTGTTCAAGTCCAACAGACCAGTAGCCTGGCAAGCCAGACCTACATCAGAAAGATGTAAGGTCTGGCTCAGCTCCATTGGCAGTGTGGGCGGGATAAACGGTTGTCTTTCAAGTTCCCTCTGCACGCAATAGGATAGCGCTACAACCAATCAGAGCAACGAAGAAGGTGACGTAGTCATGGCGACGGCTCTGACTACGTAATTAATCAAAACTCCGAATACATATTTATTTTCGAGGAAAGACTTCAGTGCCGTTCGTTGTTCTTTTCTCAAATAAAATGTTAACTTAAAGTCTTGAAGAGTCGCGGCCAAAGCCGAGTGGAAAGACAACCGTTCGCCAGCAGCAGCAGCCATTGTTTACCTCTAACACAGAACCGTCGCATTTCTGTCATTAGGTAGCCCGGCTTTCGACTCCGCCCCTCACGCTGTGATTGGTCAGACATACAAGACACACTTGGTGTTCCCAGCACCAAAAAGCCGACGGAGCTGTGCTAGACCCTACCTAGCTGCCAAATAAATTTGCTGCCGCTAGGGGGTGTCTAGAGTTCTAGGCTAACAGACCAGTGCAATTAAGTGTAGCAATAGCATATTTAGAAATATAGTACATTTCAGAAATTCAGGTAGCCTATAGGTAGGTAGACCTTCTGTAAACTATAATACTTTGTTTTTTTAAGTAAAACACAATACTTTCAAGAACATTCAGAACATTGGAAACCCTGACCATTAGAAAACATCTCTGTTACTTCAGAGGCCATAACAAACTTTGTTGATTTACCAACAGCTGGTTTCTCGGAGTCGGGCTAACGTCCACGCTAGCTACCACACTAGCGTCCACGCTAGCTGCTATATGTTTTGCATTGAGGTGATACTTGAGTAGGGTGACCATTTATGAGTTGTTGAAAAGGAGGACACCTCAGCCCGTGGGGGTGGGGGGGGGGGGTGCGCGCCTCGGACCTACGGCCGAAGGGGGGGCGGTGCGCACGATAATAACACACCCCGCGTCCGGCTTGATGCTGCGCCGGACGCCGGACAGGGCATTGAAAAACCGGACGGTCCGGCCTAAAGCCGGACGAATGGCCACCCTATACTTGAGGCTCGATGTGCTGCGGTGGTATGCGAATTCCTTGTTGCATAGCTTGCACACAACCATGCTCTTATCGACGCTTCCATCCATTCGTTTTTTGTAACAACATTTCCCATCCACGGAGCCAACCAAAGCGGTCTCATCAGCTACTTTGTTCATGTTCACTGTGGTTTGTTGTTGTCTGAACTCATGAACGCTAGTTGGTGCTCCAGTATAATCGGTCCGCCTGAAACTCATCCAGTGAGAAACGTTCCGCGGTGCAAAAATAAATGCGATTAAAATGCGTCAATTTTTTGAACGCATTAATTATTGTGTAATTAATTAATCTTAATTCAATCTTAATGTGAATCTTAATTAAAGTCCCGGCCCTAATATACATACTTCTATACTTTTTGTTTTAAGTGACTTGTGATCATCTAGCTTCAACATTTCCATTGGCTCTTTTATTTGGGTTTTTGTGAGACCCTCCTGTTGCCTGACACGTGTCCGTTCTTGTCTCAAAACTGGATGGATCCCAGATAAGATTACCGATTGGCTGTAGGCATTCGCCCCGCCGTGCCTTGTAGTGGTAATGGTGGTGGTGGTGTTGTTGTTGTTGGAGCTGCTTGTGCTAACCTTCCCCACTCTGGTTCTTGTGTTTGTGGCAGGAATGCTGTGTCAGCCAGGGCGGGTTGTGGTACCTCAAAGGAACAACAACGCACTCCTGACACTAAGAGGACCCCCCCCCCCCCCCCCCACCATCCTGTGCTAGCCAACCACATCACCTCGACCCCCCCCCCCCCCCCCCCCCCCCCCCCCCCCCTCCCTGGACCTCAACGGACCATCTCCGTGTGGGAAGGCAGACGGTCACAAAATCCACCCCCCCTCCCCTCTAAGCTGCAAGGTCGGGGTATAGTGGAGGGGACATGGACACGGAGCTCCTCGCTGATTGGCCTTAACTCGTGTCAGATCTTAATGCTGAGTTCTGATTGGCTGCTTGGTGGACTAGTTGTGCCCGACATGCTCTTGTGTGATTGCGACTGGGTGGGTGGGGATGGATGGCGTGTGTGCGTGTGCGTGTGCGTGTGTGTGTGTGGCTTATAACGAGAAACATTTAAATGACTGATGTTAAACAGTATTTTTGGGTGCAGGACTGATTTATTTGACCGATTTTGACAATTCAGTGTGGTATGATTGATTTTCCTGCCAAGTGGCCTTTGCAAATCTTTATCACTCATTTTGCTAGTGTCATCCCAAAAAGCTTAGTGATGCCTTGAGTTTGGCATTAACAAAAACGGTTTAGTTTCCTCTTTTCTCTTCCCTTTCACCTCGTGTAAAAACACAGTGAAGTTCATAGCAACAATACTAGTAAAAATGCCATATTTTAAGGATACAACATGTGTTTGGGATCGTGCCAAGCTCATACCGGGAAACCACTGAAACGTAAGCAAGTCTTGCGTCAGTGTTCAGTTTGCCATGGAGACTGTTGAACAGAAGATGCCGCAAGGTTCGGGTCATCTCAGATGTGCGTCAAAGTCCTCCAATGCTCAATTATGTAATAAACTGAACTGATAATGGGATAATTCACTTGCTGCTGGTGTTCACGCCCCTCTAACTGTTACAGTATGCGGAGTACTACATTTCATGTATCATGTTTCACTAAATGTGTACAACAAGGTGATAGACAAATCAAAAAGTGACTATGTTGTGAAATGTGAATTGAGTTTGAGTTAATTTATCATGAAAAAAAACACTTCATAAGTGTTCATTTCAAGGGAAGTTAAGCCTGTGATGTGATTTATTGTCATAACATGGACTTTGTATTTGGGTCCGACAGCCGTTATGTGGACAAGTTAAGTGAAAGATTGAAGTGCTGAAATACACTTGGTGTGTTTCAGATATGTGCTGGGTCTCAGTTTTAAGTGCCCCTCTGCTCATCAAGTAATAACTTATTTTTTTCTTGAGTAAAAATCTGAAGGCCATTCAAACACATCTGTGATCCACAGCCAGTTAATCCTCATGAAACGTGCACTAACCTATTTTTTGCATATTTTGGGTTCAGCTCAGTCCGCAGCCATCGTGTTCCTACATGGATTTGTGGATTTTTTTGTTTAATTCTTGGCTGAGTATTAAAGGGTGAATGGTGAATAAGCAAATTATAGCTTGCAACAGCATGCCACTGTACTTAAGACTATCCAGGTATTTTGAGTAACCGAACCCTAAACGCAAACCAGAGAAGGCACAACACGGTTGCTAGTGCCACGTCACCTGACTTCTAGATTCAATATTGAATGTTTTATTTGTAGCAAACAATGGTATCTTAGGTTCAGGTGAATACAAATAGCACACTTTAGTTTGATGGAAAAAATGCATGTCTATAACTTCTACACAGGTATTCGATGAGGGCATTTCTTTCATGTGCAATTCTAAAATGAGAATTGAGCTTTTTATTGCTTTCCAAGCATCAGGTTTGAGTTCATTCATACATACAGGAAACACTTCTATAACACTTATGTGCTCAGCAATAGCAGACAAGGGTATGAAACATTTATAACCATTCCATTTTTTTATTAAACTACAGACATAAATGCTGTTGAACAAATAGGTCCATGATGTGCCTCCCACAATAGGAATCACACACCATACCAACTGCATACATGATGGCAAGACAGAGCGTTAATAGCAAGGACAATCCCTAGTGCGATTCTAAAGTGCATCTTGCGTTGATTTGAAAGTACAGTCTACAAGCTATGTGCACACTATATGACAGCATAACAATTACGCCAAGCAGGCATAACAGGCCACGCAGGGCAAAACAACCGCAGCAATTAAGTCGACAATTAAGAAGTTGCCGTGTGATTGACCGGTGACATTACATTAAGTTCACGTAAGATTATATTTTGGTAAAACTTAGACGCACCACCCAGTGCACTATGATCCAGTCGGAGCTTATATGAACAAGTATAAACACTATTTTCAGGAAGACGTGACAAGTATAGAGTATGACATTATAGCACCATAAATCCCCTGTGATTCTGTTTTGGTAATATTAAATATGATCTGACGGTATTTGATGAATCAATCTGACAAATGTGTGCATTTGTACATGCACAAAGTCAGCCATCACTGCTGTCAAATGTTTAAGTTCACAGTAAGTCAAAAAAGTGAGAACAAAAATTAACGAAGATACAGCTCAGTGAAAGTTTTTTTTTTTTTTTTTTTTCTACAGAATGTCCTTAAGAGCTTATTGGCTGTTCGTCAAGTAGGGCTAATCAAGTGAGGTAGAGCGATTGTTGGATCAAGAAGATGTTAGGCACTGGTGTTTCTGTGCAAAAAACACGAGACGTATTCCTCATTTAAACTGGCGTTGTCTTGGTTCTTCTTCTCGCATCACTCTCATTCATCTATTAAGCTCTTCAGATGGTTTTTCTTTTGTGTTCGCCATACAGCAGATTCCAGCCCACCTGACTGGCATAAGAGTCAATAACAATAAATAGTAACCTTCCCATGTAGTCCCACCTGTACGCAATGCCTTTTAACTTTTTTTAAATTATATTTATATTTTTTAAGCAATTAACGTAAAAGCTGATCAGCAGCAGGGCGGGGGGCTTCCCCTGGCCTCACTCAGGTCCTCTTTGGTTCTCTGAATGCAGTTGAAGATCTCTTGGAACAGAGCCTTATACTCTGGTTGGTGGAAATCGTCTGTCATGTCCGTGCAAGCGGCGGTGGTGTGGCGGGCTGTCGCTGTCGCGGCCGGGGCGACGGCGGTCTGGACGGCGGTCTGGACGGCCTTGTGGCTCTGGCCCTCCCCCGCCTCCGGGCTCTGTGGCGAGGGGCTGCAGCGCTGCAGCAGCTCCTCGTACTTCACCTGCAGGGCGCTGTACTGCGCGTCCACCTCGTTGAGCAGCGAGATGCCGCGGTACTTCACCGCCTCGGAGCGGCGCACGCACGCGTGCTTGGCGGAAACGCCGGGCGGGGGCGAACGCTCACCGTCGCCGCGCCGGACCGCCCGCGGGCTGTGGACTTCCCCGCTCCCTGCTGCGACATCCTCCTCGTCATCGTCTTCGTCTTCCTCGTCCTCGTGGTTGAGGAACAGCGCTGTGGGCGGGGCTGTGTGGGCGCGGCCGATCCCGCGCTCGGCGGACCTGGCGGAGCACTCGGTACGCCACAGCTGGCGCAGCTCCGCCGCCTCGCACTCCACCTCGGCTAATCGAGCCTGCGGAGTGACAACACGTTCACGTCTCATGGAAACACAGGCAGTGAATTCATATACACGTCAGTAAGAAGCAGGTAGGGGTTAGGTAGGTTCCTGAGACTGGGGATCGAACCCAGTACCTTTCGGCTGGGAGTCCACCACTTTAGCAACTACACTGCCCATACCGTTTAAAAAGCGCCAGGAATGACTTTAGCACCAACATGAAAAATTCTACTGACCCGGCACCCCTCCATCACACCCAGCTGCTGCTCTAGCGCTGCGTTCTCATTGGCCAGCACGTCGGCCTCGCACTCCGCCTCCTCCCTGCCAGCGCGCTCATTGGCCAGCTGGGTCTGGAGGGCCCGGAGAGAGCGGCGCAGCGACGCTTGCTCCTCCTCGCGCCACTCCAGCTCGGACGACGCGGCGAGGAGGTCGTCGGGCGAGTCGTCGTGGTCGCGGTACCTGTGTGGCGCCGAGAGACGAGCTGGTTAATATTACTTCATCTCTACACCAGGCATCTACCCTCTTTTCAGCTGTGAAAGACGTTAAAAAGAACACATCTTTTATAATTTTATGATTTTCTTTTGTATCCATTTGTGTCCATCTTCATTTAATCTCATGAACGTTTTTTTAAATTCTATTCCTGAGTGCTTTTCTGTCCAAGCAACAGTGTTATTAAAAACGTGCCACACATAAAGTGAATGATTATTAAGTATTATGTTCTTGAGGATGATGACACCATAGTAATGAACTGAAGGGCTATCCAATATCTAGGAGTAAATACAACATACAACAGTCTTTGTATGTTTGACATAACACAACAAGTGCCAGAAAGCAGGTTTTGTACTGCACCACCGACAAGCCAGCTTTCATGGACATAATAAATCAATCGCTATCACGTCCACAAAAGCCCTTGTGCGAAAACAGTGTTGATATCAATATGACCCTGGGAGGCATGGGAGCAGCGCACAGGGAAGACTAACAAGATAAGGAGATGAAATCCGTGGCAGAATGCCTGCGGCAACGTAGCCGTCTCCTTAAACAAGAGCTGAGCCACAAGCCGGGGGGGGGGGGGGGGGGGGATTTGCATATAGGTGATCGATCGATGGGCTGAGATAGCAAGGGGAGGGAAATAAGATTGTAGAGACACACTCTGCTGCTCCCTCCCCCTCCAGCCAACCAAACTGGACTATGACCCAGAGTAGTTCAGCCATACCCAGGGCATATCATTAGCCAATAGGTCAACCGTTTAGTTGTGCCATATATCTTTTGTGTTCGTCATTGATTGTGACACTTCCCGTTTCCGACCCAAGTAAAAAAAAATAAAGCTGGTTCCATAACAACCCTCACGAAGGGGACCATGTGGATCGTGGGATGACCAAATATTTCTTTATTATTCTTAAAGTACACATATTCCATCGGTATGTTTGAAGACTGAAAAAGGGAATATGAGGATTGATGAACGAAATACATAGTGAAATTGCACAAAATATTTGGTAGGTCCTGGGCCAAAAGGTACCTATGGGTCACAGCATTAAAATGTTGGGAACTCCTACCCTGGTCTCGCAGAGCCAACCTTTCCAATACAGAAAGTCTGGGACACAGGCGTTGATTAACTATGTCAAGATGAACCGCCTTCTTGTCAGGAAGAGGTCTTGACTGGCATGCAAGCACAACCAATCACGGACTGTATGTAACAGTAACACTACTTCTAGAGAGACAGACCTGTGGTGAAACAAACGTGATTTAAAATGGGATTTACAACTGCTCAGCGGTCTACCAAAAAAATAACATACCGGCCGACTGAATAAACCCATGGATGTAAGACTGAACCCGATTCACTCGTTTCGCGCCGGAGCTACGGCTACATTTCTGCGAGTGACAGCTCCGACAGCCAATGACAATCGTGTCTTGAGTTTCTTCAAGACACGGCACGGCTTAAATTGCTCCAAGTATATCAGAGGTTCAGGACGAGTCGCATGGCGACATAGTGTTAATGAACGGAAGAGGCTCCCCCTGCCATAACCGGTTTACATGGAGTGACCAGGGAGTACAAGACCACTGGGGGTTCAAAGTGTGCAAACGCCAAGTATTAGGATTAGTTTGTGTAAGTATTATCCGATTAGTTTGTCTAGAGTCGGCCTAATGGCAGGGGGGATAAGGTCTCGGGATACAGACGTGGGGGTAAGTGGGGGGGGGGGGGGGGGGTCATAAATAATAGCAAATGCCCACAAGAGTAGTTACCAGAGTACAGTGATGTCTTAAATTTGCTTGCTTGACAAATTTGACAAGCAAAATTATCCATGGTTTGGGATTTGTACTTAAATGCAGGACTGTGTGTCCTTGCAGAGCCCTTCCACACATAGACACTCTTGTGGAGTGATGCGTTGTCTCACCCGAGGGTGCTCTTCTGCAGCTCTTGGAGGCAGGACACGCTGTGGGTGTTGCGTGTGTCTCCGGGGGGGGGCGGTGTCCGCTGTGGGCGACTGGTCTTCACGTCCTCCAGCTCACTCTGCAGCTCCTCCACCTGGCTCTGCAGCCCCTCCACCGTCTCCGTCAGTCTGCCCAGTGAGTGAGTGAGTGAGTGAGTGAGAGAGAGTCCCACCCAATCAACAGCCTTAAAAAAAGGTCCAAGTCCCGGTCTAAAAGGTCCCGGTCTTTAGCCCCTTTAGATCGACGCTTTGCACAAAATGTTGAGGTAACCTTGCCCAACCCTCCCCTGTGACTGTTATTCATCTCTCGATGATTACATTCGATTTTAAATGACCTCACTCAACACTGCCGATCTTGATTGACTGTAAATTGCATTTTTTTTAATACAGTATGTTTATTGTTTTCACATTAAAAAACTTATAATGTGCATTGTTTTTGGAAATATGTCTCACGATATACACTCTCTAGAAGTGTATGATTCAACTTTTTCCCATGGTGTTAAAAAGTAAACAGAAATCGCAATAAATCATAGAATCGAACGCAATACTTGTAGCACCCAAGTATCGTGATAGTGTCGTATCGGGAGATAAGCATGTCATTCCAGCCCTAATGTCCTCCCCCCTCCTCCTCACCTCTGGATCTTCTGCTGGGAGCTGCGGTTGTCCAGGCCCAGCCGGTGGTTGGTCTGCTCCAGCTCTCTGGAGGACGCGTCCAGCTGCTCATACACCTTGGCGTGCTGCTCGTTCACCTGCCTGAGGACGTCCACTTGCTTGGTTAGGTACTGGAGAGATGGAGGGAGAGAGGGGTGGGCGAGGGGGTTAGTAGAGAATGGAGAGGACATACATAATAGAGGACATGCATGAAAGAGAGGAAGCAGAAGGGGGGGCTTAACATATTTTGTGAAAACTACCAAACACCTCCATTGAAGTGGAAAATGACTTTAATCCTTAAAACGTAGTTTTATCATCCTTTTACTACTACTAATACATTTTGTGTAGCGTGTGTAGAGTGAATGTATATTTACTCTACACACTGTATGTGTAGATTGAATGTAAAACACATAGATTGCAAAACCTGCAAGATTGAAACATGTCTCGCATCATCACAATGAAATGGGGCATGATAACATTTTGGTATTCAAATGCCATGCAAAACCTTTGCTCTTCCACATCTCCTCACAAAGTTACACATAGTCCCTATTAAGAGTCAAAGAGCAGCCTAAAACGATAAGCAGTCGCTGTGCTGCGGTCACAGAGAAATGCCAATGCCAGCAATAAGATTATCCTAAGGTCTGCAAACTCAATATACTTCATATTATATAACCGTTTGGCTAGCCGATACACCAAGATTAGATTAGACCTAGTTTGACTCAAAGGATGTAGGTTGTATTATTGTACTATTTCAGTTGCCATTCTCCTCCCCTTCCACTATCTGTGAGTTACCGCCAGGGTGCAACGTCAGGGTGCAAAATTAACTTAAAGAATTTTGTCTTTTTACCTGCTAGAGTAGAAAGAACTACCGGCAAAGCAATTGTTTTGTATGTAACCCTGCAATCAAATCTATCAGCCACTGGCTGGTGGCAGATGTTAATTTTTGACCCTGGACCAGACTGTAGCTAACCACAGTGGGACACACGCGGAGCACACAGCGTCTCTACATTAACAACACATTAACTCTCTCTTCCCACCTTTCTCTCACAAGCACAGCTTATCTATTCAGCTGAGGTCATAAAAACACATAGAACTTAAAAGCAAATACGGCTAAACTGAATACAGCCAACTGATGACCTCCAATTACAATAAAACATGTTTTGGCTGTAATATTCACTCTAGTACGGTGTTACAGGGCCACCAAGTGTACAGTGATGGGCATCCGAGGCTAAGGGTCACGGCACCAAGGACCCTACTTAAGGGTGATTAAGCCCTTCCCATGTCGGGACGAGTCATGTCCCCATTAGGACTAATGCCAGTCATGGCTGAACAAACAAACAAACAAACAACAACGACGACAACACAATAGCTTGCATGCTTTGGGAAAACCTGTCATTACAATTAGCTGCCTGGCTTTTTTACAAGGTTGAATAGAGGACAACATAGTCGTCGTGAGGTACAAGGTGGCTTGCTGTTTCACTGGTGGAGGCACAGCTAGGCTAAGCTAAGCTAAGCAGGGGGTTGAAAGCTACACCTCTATCTCCTGCAGCTGCTCCTGGTTGGTGGAGTACATCTGCTGGAGGCCCTGCTCCAGCTCCTTGTTGCGGTCCAGGAGGGTCTTCCCCAGCTCAGCCGCCAGGTGCAGATCTGCCAAGAGGAGACACATCCCTTAAAAAAACACACGACGATGAACAGAGAGGCTCATGGTGGACACTACAGACCCACCAGATAGACCACTTCTCGGTACGACCTATAGGACTGCATGAACCATCATCAGGGCTGTAATTCATACGAATGGCTCTCTCTAGTCTCAGCTATAATGACCAACACACACACACACACACACACACACACACACACACACACACACACACACACACACACACACACACACACACACACACACACACACACACACACACACACACACACACACACACAGCCCTTCATGTAGGGAAAAAACGGAAGTGCCTTAAAATGTGCGTTACAGAAAACAGCCTGCAGGAAACGCTTGTGGTTTGCCGCATACGGTGTATGACACCTGCCTTTTTCTAAGGGCTAAAAATGTCTCAATTGCGTGTCGAACGCGAACCGGATAAAATGCAATTTTGTGCAACAATGTGGCCATTTGCACACAAGGGAGAAGGAGGAACAAAAGGAAACGGTACCGTGCTCCAGGTCCCTCTTGTCGTACCACGGCTCCTCGTCCTTGATGTCGAACTCTTCCTCCACCGCCATGTCGGTCAGCATGATGAATTCAGCCGTTCACACGTATAATGTAATAAATATAATTGTACTTTATGTTTGCCCTCTCCTCCTCTCTCCTTTCCTCTCCTCTCCTCTCCTTTCCTTTCCTTCCAGCCGGTACCAGTCACAGTCTACCTAGGATGAGCCCTCAGCCGGCGCGCGCGCGCTACACTAACCGACGTGGGTTCCCAGCGCGCGACTGAAACCCGGCCGGCCTCGCCGGGTCCTCTGATTGGTTCGTCCTCCCCTCTCCTCCCCCTCCTCCCCCACCACACACACACACACACAGCACGAGACGCTGCCTCTCGCGAAGGTAGACCTTCTCGCGAAGGTAGACCCTCGCGCGAGCCCCACTCCGTTTGGAGTGGGGCTCGCGCCATGCCCTCATCACGCCCATCTACCGAGTGCTAAGGAAACCCTAATTAACATTTTCAAATATAAAAATAAATACATTATATATATATATATATATATATATATATACACTCACAGGCCACTTTATTAGGTACACCTTGCTAGTACCGGGTTGGACCCCCTTTTGCCTTCAGAACTGCCTTAATCCTTCGTGGCACAGATTCAACAAGGTACTGGAAACATTCCTCAGAGAGTTTGGTCCATATTGACATGATAGCATCACGCAGTTGCTGCAGATTTGTCGGCTGCACATCCATGATGCGAATCTCCCGTTCCACCACATCCCAAAGGTGCTCTATTGGATTGAGATCTGGTGACTGTGGAGGCCATTTGAGTACAGTGAACTCATTGTCATGTTCAAGAAACCAGTCTGAGATGATTCGCGCTTTATGACATGGCGCGTTATCCTGCTGGAAGTAGCCATCAGAAGATGGGTACACTGTGGTCATAAAGGGATGGACATGGTCAGCAACAATACTCAGGTAGTCTGTGGCTTTGACACGATGCTCAATTGGTACTAATAAGCCCAAAGTGTGCCAGGAAAATATCCCCCACACCATTACACCACCACCACCAGCCTGAACCGTTGATACAAGGCAGGATGGATCCATGCTTTCATGTTGTTGACGCCAAATTCTGACCCTACCATCCGAATGTCGCAGCAGAAATCGAGACTCATCAGACCAGGCAACGTTTTTCCAATCTTCGATTGTCCAATTTTGGTGAGCCTGTGCGAATTGTAGCCTCAGATTCCTGTTCTTAGCTGACAGGAGTGGCACCCGGTGTGGTCTTCTGCTGCTGTAGCCCATCCGCCTCAAGGTTCGACGTGTTGTGCGTTCAGAGATGCTCTTCTGCATACCTCTGTTGTAACGAGTGGTTATTTGAGTTACAGTTGCCTTTCTATCAGCTCGAACCAGTCTGGCCATTCTCCTCTGACCTCTAGCAACAACAAGGCATTTGCGCCCACAGAACTGCCGCTCACTGGATATTTTCTCTTTTTCGGACCATTCTCTGTAAACCCTAGAGATGGTTGTGCGTGAAAATCCCAGTAGATCAGCAGTCTCTGAAATACTCAGACCAGCCCGTCTGGCACCAACAACCATGCCACGTTCAAAGTCACTTAAATCACCTTTCTTCCCCATTCTGATGCTCGGTTTGAACTGCAGCAGATCGTCCTGACCATGTCTACATGCCTAAATGCATTGAGTTGCTGCCATGTGATTGGCTGATTAGAAATTTGCGTTAACGAGCAGTTGGACAGGTGTACCTAATAAAGTGGCCGGTGAGTGTATATATATATATATATATATATATATATATATATATATATATATATATATATATATATAGATATAGATAATGTTTTTATTTTTTATTATTTTTTGTATTATATATATATATATATATATATATTATATATTATATATATATATATATATATATATATATATATATATATATATATATATATATATATATATATATATATAATTCAAAGGTGAACAGTGTGGACTACCTTAATGTGGATCGACAGTGTTACACACATCTGCTACAGCCTTCTATAGGAACCAGACCAGGAAGTACATTATATATATATATATATATATATATATATATATATATATATATATATATATATATATATATATATATATATATATATATATAGAGAGAGAGAGAGAGAGAGAGAGAGAGAGAGAGAGAGAGAGAGAGAGAGAGTATATATATATATATATATATATATATATATATATATATATATATATATATATATATATATATATATATATATACTGTATATATATATAGAGCGATGCGTGGATGGACCGATGGATGCGGTCGGTTGATGGTCGCCATCCTGTCGACACACAGGATGGCGCTATTTCTTCATATATGTCACAGCTCCTCCACATTTAGATTGGAGACCCTTAAAGGAAACTGAGAACTATATCAATAACAGTAACACTCAGAGATGTCGGCGAGAGAACATGCAACCATTTTATTGCATGACTTAATGTTTCACTAATAATAGGAAGCACAGGTTAAAGACCAGGCCATTAACGTCTGAATCATATTCATAGGCCAGTTACAACACAGATATGTCTTTGACCGCACACACATTACAAAAGTGTAATGGACATGGACTTAATTCATTTAATTACAACAGCATTACATTTTCAGTGAACCCCATTTACAGACTATAGCAGCAATGAATATTATGGCGGGGACTGCAAAAAGAGTACCTCTTGTTCTTGTAAAAAAAAAGAGTCTGTTTTTGATGTGTGTTGTGTTGTGTGATGTGTGTTGTGTTGTGTGATGTGTGATGTGACACCAGGGAAGAGTTAAGCAGCTATCTAATCTAAGTGGAACAATTACAAATCTTGAGCTCTGGATACAGCTTTCACCACCAATACATGATCATCCACGTGTTCACAGATCATATATATATATATATATATATATATATATATATATATATATATATATATATATATATATATGATCTGTGAACACGTGGATGATCATGTATTGGTATATATATATATATATATATATATATATATATATATATATATATTTACTGTTCAGTCATTTAGCAGACGCTATTCTCCACAGTGACTTACAAAGGTTGTTTTGGTCATCATGTCGTTAATGAGCAGATAACATAAGTGCTAATTGACCATACATCAGCGTTCATTGATTACATGCGTTTGATAACTTGACAAATACAAACATCAAATAGATAAATTAAAACTTCAAAGAGAGAGAGAAAGGGAAAGAGACTCTATTCTCCTCAGGACTCCTCAACTCTTTGACATGATTGGCTTTGAACTTTGATCAATTAGCCCATTTGGACTTTGATCAATTAACCCATGAAAGACTTGAACTTGATTCAGTCTGTCCTTTCATGAAGCATGCAGGGACCTGTTCCAGATACTGAAAAGAAGAAAAAAAAAATACAACCCAGTCCCGTCCACAGCCACAAACACAACACGTCCCGGATGCTATCGCTGCAGAACATCCAGGCCAGCAGCGGGAAGCTGGTGATAAATTATCTCCTGCTGTAGTCCCACAGAATGACAGCATCCAAACATCTCTCATTCTCTCTCTCTCTCTCTCTCTCTCTCTCTCTCTGACTAGCCCAGCTGAATGAGGGCTGAGATTGGGTTCATTTCCTGCGATGCGTCACTAACTCTTTGATCATGAAATTCAGTTTTCTTTTTTTAGGCATTTATGAGTATGTGATTTCGCACTCAGTAGTAGCGCCCTACAGTCCAGCACTTCAGAGCATCCGTAGATCCACTCGCTGCCCACCTTGACGTGAGCCATCCATCACTTCTATCAAGGTGTGACGTGACCTTGATTGGGAATGCGACCAGGAAATAAGAAGACAGACTTTTTGTCAGCTGGAGTAATAGTTGTGGAATGTAATGTCACAGGCAGATTTTCAGGCAGACACACACACACACACACACACACACACACACACACACACACACACACACACACACACGCACTCAAACACACACAAACACATGCACATTCACACATGCACACACACACACACACACACAAACACATGCACATTCACACATGCACACACATGCACACACACACACACACACACACACACTACCCTACCGTCGCTGCAGAAAGATGCTTTTTTACTGCCCTTTTATGTGCCCCGGGTTGCCACCTCTTACAGTAAAAACAGCTTTAAAGTAGTCAGAGGTGACATGATGTCGTTTAAGGGACACGGCACTGGAAACACTTTTAAGTGTTAAATGCTTTAGGTCCAGCTGAAATGTTCTTTATTCATCAACAGCTTTCCAAACATCGTCGCGTTGACATCGTGTGCCCTGCTTTGCGCTGTGTATTTGTACTATACTCCCTGTTCTCCTCCCATCTACCTCCGTCTCTCAGTGGCTCACCTTAATCTGTCTGGCAGGTACATCCTGGCAGTTTTGTCGAGATAGGAGGAGACGGGGAAGAGTCCTCTCTGCAGGGAACATCTTCTCAGGGAGAGAGAGAACGAGAGAAAGGGGGAGGGAGGGAGGGAGGGAGGGAGGGAGGGAGGGAGGGAGGGAGAGAGAGAGAGAGAGAGAGAGAGATGTGATCGAGGGCCCTGTGTTCCTACCCTGTGATATGTACTGATAGGAAGACCAATGTGACATTATAGGCCTACCTTTGTGTGTTGTGTTGCGGTTTTGGATAATCTCTCTTTTATTATGCCGGGGATGTAAGAAGTGCCACTTAACAGTTGGAGTTGAACACAGATAACAAAGTAATGTCAGACGTAACCTTTTTTATTAAAACGACAATCTTAAAGGGAGCCACTGGTACTAAATCCAACGGATGGTTTGAACTTCCTAACTCTAAATCCTCAGGCAGGCAAAAACATTTTCCATAAATGTAAAATTGTATGAGTAAGTGTCCCTGTATCCACCTCCGGTCTATACCTCTCCGTTTGCGGTAATGATTAAACATGTATCTCAAAATATAACACCAGCATATTTTCCCTGTGGCTGTCGAATCTTTGTCAAGGCGCATGGGCGCATGGGGTTCTGCAGCGATAGCGAAACGCAAGGAAGTCAGATAGAGAAGGAGCAGGAAATTGAAATGTGTAAGGGAGAGGGGGAGGGAGAGAGATAGAGAGAGAGGAGGGGGGGGGGGTGTAGAGGGGGAGTGTGAGAGAATGATTGAGAGTAGGATGAGAGAGAGGGAGAGAGAGAGAGAGACAGAGAGAGAGAGAGACAGACAGAGAGAATAGGTTGAGTAGGATGATTGTGCTACCACGCCACGCAGGGAAGCAAAAGCATTATGGGATGGCAAACCTAATGAGTCACTAAAAGAGAGATTTGGAGGCTCGCTGATCTGTTTCCATACCAACTCCCTTTGCCGGGGGGAAGTGTTGTTCTTAATGCTGGTTGGCTGGTTGGTTTGGTGGAAAAGGACCAAGCGGTCTCAACAATAAGACAATTTAAGAAACTTACCCCACACACACCCACACGGACACAGACTCATACACACTCACACATAAGCACTCCAAACACAAATGCACAAAAGGAATCCATCTGATGCTAACACAGAATGTGTGCGTGTGTGTGTGTGTGTGTGTGTTATGTGCATATGTGCGCTTGCATGTGTACATGTGTGTGTGTGTGTGTGTGTGTGTATGCATGTGTGTGCGTGTGCATTAACAACAAGCAAACGTGAGACACTGTTTGCCAATGATCTACAAAGCTCCTCTGCCAACGATCAACACATCCCAGCATCTCCATTTGGGAAATAAATATGAATATAGAAATTGATTATGGACCATTTTCTTGATCGTGGGTTTGCAAGCAAGCTGTTCCCTTTGTTCAGATCCCCTTACCTAAACAGTAGGGGTGGAAACACGCTTGCTTGACGGACACATTTTACAACCCCTGTGTTGCTATGACAACCAGGGGTTGTCTAAAAAGCAGTGTAACGCCAACTCCCGTGCAGCGTCACCGAGACAGACCGCATAGACGAGGAGGACAAAGAGATGGGCAGAGGCAAGCGCGCTCCATATGTCGTGATGTGTGTGTGTGTGTGTCACATGTGTGTGTGTGTGTGTGTGTGTGTGTGTCCAGATGGATAGGAGGATATGTAGCATCCCAAGAGCAACGTGAGGTCTTACATCACAACCTTGCATTCTGGATGACATTCTTAATGCTGTTCAAGAAAGAAAGAGAGAAATAAAGAAACAATGAACGAAAGAAACAAAGAAAGACAGCGAACGAAAGAAAGAAAGAAAGAAAGAAAGAAAGAAAGAATGAATGAATGAATGAATGAATGAATGAATGAATGAATGAATGAAAGAAAGAAAGAAAGAAAGAAAGAAAGAAAGAAATAATGGAATGAAACTAAACAAAGATAAAAGCAAGTAAAGAAATAGAAAATCGGGTTGGAGAAGAAAGAAGGAGCGATCATGAGTGAGAGATGGAAGGAATCAAGACTGAGGAAAATTAGAAATAGGATTTGGCTGAAAGATAAGAAGTGTGAACGACATCAAAGACTTCATTGGCAGGGGGAACTAGAATTTTGTGCTTAATTTTACAAATAATCCCCCTACCCAAGACCCAAGATACACACATACACATGCACACACACACACACACACACGCACACACACACACACACACACACACACACACACACACACACACACACACACACACACACACACACACACACAGAACTGCCACCTCCACCCGCGGGCCCGTGGATAAAACAAAGTCTGTGAAGTAGATGAGTTTAGCTAATCTGTCTGAGCTTCGGGGGAATAGCAGAAACACTGGGGCACATGGATGGCTTTTATATATATTTATTTTGTGCAATCTGCAGTGTGCATAATTCCAAGTTTGGCAGCAAACTGAACTCATGTGTTCAGCTCCACCTTTGTCACAATGCGAGGTGTGGGTACCTGAGACACCCACAAAGCCTAAAGGAGCCAATGGCATATGTATAGTGATGATTGTGTGATGTGACTGTAATGGGCAAACATTATTTTAAAGATAAGTGATAAGATAAACGTTATTAATACCAAACCGGGGGAAATTCATTTGTCACAGCAGCTCAAGATTGAAAAGTAGAGGAAAAGCGATTGAGTGATAAATACAAAAATAAAATACAAATACAATAACGATAAAAACTATATAGGCCTATATTATACACACTATATATACCTTTCATTTATACAGATATAACCATGATGGATAATGGCACAGGATAATTGCACAGATAATTGTAATACACACGTGGTGATTATACTCAAAATATAAAAGTGTTCATATAGTTGATATATTTGAATATAGATACACCGTTATACCTGTATGCTGTTCTCAAACGCAGGGAAGATGAAAACAAAGATGACTTGTAGTGCGGGGCGAGACATTGTCTGAAAATCTCATGTATTAGAGCAGCATCTGAGAGACATTTCATCTGAGAGACATTTCATCTGAGACATTTCACACACGGGAGTGACATGACAGACGTGAGTGGCAGCCATCCCCTGGTTCTGACTCTGTTTGCTGTCAGGGCAAATGAAGGAACCGCTGATAGATGGATTGGTTCACACTGTACATGCTGCACGGCCACTTGCACTGCACAAGAAAGAGCTTGATCCACTGGATGTGTTGCATGTCCTACGCTGTGGATGAGAAATGGGGACAGGGAATTGCTGTTTTGAGGGCCTGATCGCAGGCTTTCAGAAGAATTAGCGGCTGAAATGTCGAGTTGATTGCGTCCATCCATCTCTGTTTCTATCTCTCTTTCGCACCTTTTTCCCTCTCATCCCCCCTCCCTCTCTCTCTCTCTCTCTCTCTCTCTCTCTCTCTATCCCTCCCCCTGCTGTTTTGCAGAGCCGAAGAACAGCTGAGTAAAGTAAAAAACTCACGGCAGTTGGCACAGCTCTGCTCTCTTAGCTGTATTGATTCCATGATTGATTATACTTTCTGATTGATTTTAAATGAATAGTGGCAGCATTCAGAATGTTTATGGGATATTTGTGTCCTGGCGTATGGGTTCAAATTCATTTTTCATCTCCAGTTTCGGCCCTAATATATCAATATCTCATGCACACAGATCCAATTTCAGCACACAGTTACGTCTACACAGGAGTGTTGGGTGGACAAAAATGTCAAATTTAGAATAAACATGAGTATTATAATCATGATATCAATATCCAAACATGCTGTGTCTTTGTAGGGGATGTAGGAAATCAGTTGGCCTATCTATTTAATATTCGGGCATAGCAGGTCTCCATGCGGGCATCATCGCTTATTAAAATAATAATAGTACCTTTTTGTAACACACATTTCTCAATGAATTAGGCTTATTCAACTGATTCGTAATGTATATCATTTGTAATAAAATGGCCCAGCACACCCCTTTTAGTTTGAGAGAGACAGATAGAGAGAGAGACAGAGACAGAGAGAGAGAGAGAGAGAGAGAGAGAGAGAGAGAGAGAGAGAGAGAGAGAGAGAGAGAGAGAGACAGAGGGAGAGAGAGAGAGAGAGAGAGAGACAGAGGGAGAGAGAGAGAGAGAGAGAGAGAGAGAGAGAGAGAGAGAGAGAGAGAGACAGAGGGAGAGAGAAAGGGGGTGGGGTTGGGGGGGGGGGGGGGGCGGGGGATTGTGCGTGTGTGTGTGTGTGTGTGTGTGCGTAAATCCCGGGCGCGAGAGCGTTGTTGGAGCGTTTAGTGCCGCACCCTGCATACTCCGTGCGTAAAAAAAAACAAAAAACCTTACCCACCCCCCCCCCCCTCCCTCCCTCCACCCATCAGCTCCAGTATTTACGTCGGCATTTTTTTTTCCTCCCCCCCCCCCCCCCCCCCCGATAACGACTCACCTCGCGGGGAGTTAGTGACAGAGATGCGAGCGGAGCGGCGGGTTGCTGAGCGATGACAAGGATGCTCTAACCTGCGAGGAGGAGAGGAGGAGAGAGATGCTGCGTTTGGCCGGGATAGCGTGCTGCCTCTGGCTGGTGGCGGAGGTAAGGCTGTGGCGACGACCTCCATGAGGAGAGGGATGAGGAGGATGAGGATGATGATGCTCTGATTATCACTTGGGTTTGTGTGTGTGTGTGTGCGTGTGTGTGTGACCGCCATGAGGAGAGGAGGAGGAGGAGGATGATGATGCTCTGATTAGGACTTGGATTGACCGCTTGGTTTTTTTAAGGATGAGGGTGTTGATCAGGTTACAGTGGGGTGTTTTTTTAATTTTATTTTTTAGATTTTTTGTATGTGTGTGTGTGACGTGTGTTTTATTTTTATTTTTTTGTGTTTGTTTTTTTAATTTATTTTTATTTTTTATGTGTGTGTGTGTGCTTTTTTAAATTTATTTATTTTATTTTTTTAACAGTGTTGGGGATCAAAGTAAACGGAATATTTTTTTCCCAGTATCATTGAATTTATGGTTGAGGCTCAATTAGGGGAAGTGAGCTCTGAAACAGTAAGTTTCAGAGCAGGTGCGGCTGTGGATTTTGCGTTATTGTTGTGCTTAATATCGCGTATATGCAAATTATATTCGTTGATCCTTAAAAATAAATACGGACATTGGCTATATAGAAAGTGGGACAGAACAAAAAAAAAAACGCGTTATGATTTACGATTTGCCGCCGGGAACCGCGGCACCTAGTCTCGCGATATTAGCGACTCATCCTATATACTCCGCCGGCGACAGTACAAGTGTGCTGTCCGATTATTGAGTTTTTGGTGTGATAGCACCCGGCCCGAGTCCACCTCCTGTAGGCTCACACAGTAATGGCTTCACTCACTCTCCCACCCCCCCTCTCCTCGGTGGGATATCATGAAGGAGGTGAGGGGAGCCGGTCGCCCCCTGGTGTCGTTTGGATGAACACTTGGCACCGTGGGCACCATCACTCCTTTGTCGCAGAAATTCAATCAGGTCGTCCCCCCACTCACGCCTTTGGACCACCGAGAGGAGAGGAGAGAGGAGAGTAGAGGAGATGAGAGGAGAGGAGAGGAGAGGAGAGGAGAGGAGGAGAGGAGAGGGGAGGGGAGGAGAGGAGAGGAGAGGAGAGACAATGTGTCCGAGGATGTGCAGCCTTACAGGGTAGACCTTTTGTTGTGCGGTCCTGAACAATGTGGTTTTAATCAATGGCTTTAAACATGTGGGCTGTTTTCAATCATTGTTGTGAACACCGAATTGCATTATGCATGAATGAAATTCACACAGACACGCACCCACGGACCCACGCACACACACATGCACACACACGCACACACACCTATGGCATTACCATTCTATGGTTGTAAGGTTTGCATCATGTAGGTAGAAATACAGCAGGGATGATCCGCGTGGCTCCATCTGACTTCACCTGAATTCCTCTAAAACTGCAGTCAACAGTGTTTCAATTATCAATGTGATTGGTCTTTATTTAATAGGGTCTAGTTTGAATAAATCAGGGGTTCATGTGAAGTCTTATGTTGGCAGCATGGGTGTATGTGATTGATTGCGTATGTGTGTGTGTGTGTGTGTGTGTGTGTGTGTGTGTGTGTGTGTGTGTGTTGTGTGTGTGTGGGGGGGGTCAGGCTAAACCTGAAAATAGCTCATTAGTGAATCATGTGGTACATGTTTTAATTAGTCTATTTAATGAGAGGTGCAGCAGTGCATAGGGCAAATGACACACTGCAGATTAATCCATTATTCAAGCATTGGTATCGGTGAATCATAATCAAAGACAAATATTGGTCTCAGCAAACCTGGCATCGAGGCCAAGGCAAAAACAAACAACACAAGCTAAAACAAAATAAATCCTGACACTATTTAAAATAGGATGTTACATTGACATTATATTAGGATACACATTAAATTATTGAGGAGATTATAGTTGTAATCAAGGGAAGCATCTTTAGCCAGGAGTTGTTGTTGTTGTCTCTTCTCTAATATTTGCCACCCTGTTTGTATAAAAGTTTGGGATTTCCTCTCCAAGGACAGAAACAGAAGAGTTAGCCTGTGAGCACCAATCACATGAAACGCATTTCCCAGTTACACAGCTCCCTTTGAAAGTGACTTCTCGCTTGTTTGGCTGTATGAAGAGGAGAAGTTATGTGCACATCAAAAGCCTGCACTCGAAACCCAGCGAGAGAAAAGGATCCTCGGTGTTGCTTGTGCAAAGCGTTGTGCTCCATATGTTGTTGCTCTTGTTTGGAGGATTTAAAACCTCCATTTAACGGATCAGATCTTATACAAAGCCACTTATCATAAGTATATTTTGTTACTGGATTAGCAGTATAATCCACTGTGTGCTGCCATCTCTGTGCCGCTTTTGAATACGAAACTTAGCCACCTGCACATTAACCCAAAACGCCAGATATGATTCTGCCATTCTCATATACGTGAGAGTAAAGAGTCACTCACAACCCCGGTCCTTGTTCGAATGATGGGGCTGCTGGACCGCTGCCCACCTGCTGGGGGGGGGGGGGGGGGGGGGGGTCAGTTCAGGTGAGGGTTAGGTTAGGGTGAGGTTGTGCCAGAGGTCCCGGTTCCTAAAGGTCTGTCCCCAGTGGAACAGATGGGAGGAGGTCCGCTAAGGTTGCATCGCCGTTGGATATTTAGGCCCCTCGGGGTGAGGGTGCCTGAACCGGTGATCAGGTTAGGGTTAAGGGTTGAGGGTTAGGGTGAGAGAACCGTGGCGACGAACGGTAAGAAAGACACATGATGGACAGGATCACCTAAAGGATGTCAGCAGCCAGAGAGAATTTATACCTTTTCTTCTCTATTGCTCCCTCCCTCTCTCTCTCTCTCTCTCTCTCTCTCTCTCTCTCTCTCTCTCTCGCCCTCTCTCCACCTTTTTCCGTGTGTGTGTGAGAGAGACTGCCAGCATTTCGATTGGATCGCTCCATCACTGGACACAGCTGTGGTGGCCTCACATTTGATTAGCGGCGTAACAGAGTGGAATGATTGATATGAACGGAGATATCAACACCCGTGTTAGGGAGCACAGGTTCCCTGCTCTCTCATGTAATACCATTAGGCTATGCAATACCCCCCCTGGGAACCGTGTGTGTGTGTGTGTGTGTGTAAGACAATTTACGGAACTTACACACACCCACACGAGCACTCACACAGACTCATAAACACAAACATGTATAAGCGCTCCAAACACACAAATGCACAAATGTGTTTGTGTGTGTGTGTGTGTGTGTGAGAGGGCTAGGACTAGGTAGCACTATGGTTGGCCAGAGTTTCTAGCAGAGTACTACAGTAGGTATTAGTGGAGTAACCAGATTCACACTATTCCACTTAAAAAGGAACTGAGCCAATATTAACATTAGGATCACTAATCTACTGTGATATGTATTAAAGAGCAGCCATTATCTAACCCAGTGCCTCCCTCTCCCTCTCCATCTCCCTCCCCTTCTCCAGGTGGTGGCAGAGGACAGCTACCTAAATGAGGTCCAGAGCTCAGGTAACGGAGGAAATCTTTTTTTTTTGCATGACTTTGTGTACGCCGTCTTTGTTTTTTTTGGGGTACATTGCGTACATTTCGCTATACCTGTCTTCTCTGGGACTTCACCGGGACCCAGACACTTGCTTTGTCATTATCCATTTTATGGTCTCTTGCTCATCTCCTCTTATTCCTCGTATAGTACCTTGCACCCATTCCTTCTCTCCCCCCCCTACTCTCTATCTCTCTCTCCCTCGCTCGCTCTCTCCCGCTCTCTCTCTCTCTATCGGCACCGTGCTCTCCCTCCCACTCACCATGGTTTTCCCCAACCCTCTTCTTCTTTGTTTCTCTCCTCTTTCTCCTCTCTCCTCTCCCTCCATCCCGAAGAAGGGGCGTCCATGATGGGGGGGTGGGGCTCAGCTTTTACACTGACGAGGGAGGAGCCAAATCTTACATCAGTAATTCTCCCCCCCCCCCCTCAAAGCGCCGAGAAAGGAAAGCAAACGAAAATGTCCCTTTTTTTTAAAGCCGTGGCGGCCACATGGGCAGACGGGGTGACGCGTGCGCTATAACTCACCGAGCGCTGCTGGGGCTGCAGGAACTGTGCACACACACAGCCTTTATTCTGCAGACTGTGACCTCTAAATCGGTCTCCCGCCCAGGTGAAGCCTGGCCTGTTATAATAGATCAACCGCGACTACCTGCTAGGCAGCACTTGGCATTTTCATCCAAGCAAAAATATAATGGTATAAATATTATAATACACCTTATATACAAACACACACCTATAATAGCAATATTCTCCTCTGTTCTCTCTATTGTATTGCTTTTTTTTTTTCTTCAAAGATGCGAAAGATGTGTCTCTACACAACAAAGAAATGAAGGGCAATGTTTCAGCATTTTATTCAATGTGCATTGTTTGCTGATGCATTTATGTGCCCATGTGTGTGTGTGTGTGTGTGTGTGTGTGTGTGTGTGTGTCCACGGCGTTAGAGGAGAGCTGCTTGCACAGCCGAGCACCCACACACACCCACCCCCCACACGGCGGGCCTCCGAGAGCGATCCGTGTCCAATGCTTATTGTGGCTGGGAAATGGATTATGGGAGCGGGGGGAAAAAATACGGTTCCCATGGTAATGGGAGGATGGTACGGTTGTCGTGGCAATGAAGAGGGTGTCGCACTGTCAAAATGAAAATAAATAATGTCTGCGCATGTTATTTTGTGTAAAGATGCACATTAAATGCTTAAATTAAATACTTACAGTTTTGTGTATAAACATGGGCCTAATCCATTGTCCTTCGTTTTGTTAGCATTTGGA
>JAOPHQ010005769.1:22500-42500 GCA_030340625.1 Merluccius polli | reverse complement strand
ATGCTTTTGTGACACCTAGTGGCCACTTGTCAGTATTTCATACAAACCACAAGTCAACACGTACCTGGGGCTGAATGTGAATATCAACTCAACGTGTTGACAGTCACGGCTACAATAATCTTCTTCTCTGGTTTTTTTCCCGGGCAGGTCCCCTGGTGCGCCTGGCGGGGGGCAGCAGTCGGAAGGAGGGGCGCGTGGAGGTGTATCTCCATGGCGACTGGGGCAGCATCTGTGACTCCGGCTGGAACGACCTTAACGCTGCCGTGGTGTGCAGGCAGCTGGGACACAGGTGTGTGTGTGTGTGTGTGTGTGTGTGTGTGTGTGTGTGTGTGTGTGTGTGTGCGGGCCCGGGGGGTGTTTATTTGTGCATGTGTGGGTGTAAGTAAGTGAAGAATGAAATCATTGTAGACAACATTGTATTAATATTTAATTCATATAATGATGTATCTAATATTTTTTTCTCCTCCCTCTCTCCTCTCTGTCACCTTCTCTCCTTCCTTTGTCCTCTCTCTCACTATCCTTCTCTCCTCTCCTCTCCCCCATCCCCTCCCTTTCTCCTGTCCTCTCCACCATTCCCTCCCTCTCTCCTCTCTTTCACCTTCTCTCCTCCCTCTCTCCTCTTTCACCTTCTCTCCTCCCTCTCTCCTCTTTCACCTTCTCTCCTCTCTCTCACCCCCCGCCCCCCTCCCTCTCTTCCCTCTCCTCTCTCACACTCCCCCCCCCCCCCCTCCATCGGCTCCAGCGGAGGAGCGGTGGCGACGGGGGGGTTCGGCCAGGGGAAGGGGCCCATCCACCTGGACAGGGTGAGGTGCACGGGGAAGGAGGAGTTCCTGGGCGAGTGCCCCTCCCTGGGCCAGGGCCTGCAGAGCTGCGGGCGGCGGGAGGACGCGGGGGTGACCTGCGACGTCAGCCCGCCCCCCACCTCTCTGTCTCCGCCGGCGTCGTCGTCGACAACGGAGAAGGCCAAGCCCCGCGATACGTCTTGCGGGCGGAGGAAGCTCACAGAGACGAGGAGCGAGAGGAAGGGAGAGGACAACGAGCTGCTCGGGTGAGGTTATTTCGGGGGGGGGGGGGGGGGGGGGGGTGCTGATACAAAGCGTGTGCTGCACTGCTTTTAAAATGACTTACACACTGCTGATTGTTTATTGTTAATAACTTGCCTTATTTTCTTACTTATTTTATTTTTGCCAAATTTTTCATGTACGTATAGCTTCTGTGATATTCTGTGGTAGTTATTTTTCCCTGTATATAGCTTCATATTATTTATATTGTAGAGCTGCAACTAACGATTATTTTCATTATCGATTAATGTCAATCATTTTCTCGATTAATCGAGTAGTTGTTGGGTCCAGAAAATGGTGAAAAATGTTGATCACTGTTTCCCAAAGCCCAAGGTGACGTCCTTAAATGTCTTGCTTTGTCCACAACCCAAAGATATTCAGTTTACTGTCATAGAGGCAGGGGCGCCTCCAGAAATTGTTCATAGGGGTGGCCAGATGGGGCCACTTAAAATCTTGGGGTGGCACACCAAATTCTGGATTTTATTATACTGTTGTAGTATACAGGCTACTAGAAAACTATCAGAAATACTTAAGGAAACGCCTACTGATATACTTGGGTTTATTGTGTTACATTTAATGTTACTAATGATCTAATGTGCATAGACTAATAACAGTACAGTTAACATTCTGAGTTCCACAACAATCTTGTTATATTGTGTTATGTATATGTGTTAGGCGATTCATTGTTTTTAAAATAGGCTAGTTATCCTTTTCCTTAAAAAGACACATACAGCTTAATTTAAAGGTGTACATTTATTGTAACAATTATATATATATATATATATATATATATATATATATATATATATATATATATATATATATATATATATATATATATATATATATAATATACGAAACAATTACTGGGAAAAAGAAGGTACTGGCAGATACAAACAGAAGCAAGTACAGAAACACTCATGTCTTTGCTCTGTGTAACAAGAATTTCCCACTAGGGATCAATAGTCTTTCTGATTCTGATTACCAGGCTATACAGTATGTTTGACAAACACTCATATCTTTGCTATGTGTAACAAAAAGATTTACAGTTACAAGAATTTCCCACCAGGGATCAATAGTCTGATTCTGATTACCATGTACCATGTCGATGACAACACTATATACACTATATGAAACACTATACATACACACACCATATATGACACAACTTTTATTAAAAATATAAACACTATAATAATTACAAAGGTGCAAGAAGCACGCTAAACTATCGGGTTGGAAGTTGTCGGAAAGGGTTCGCAATGGTTTATGGGATGAGTAGTTCATTCACTTGTTCACAAAATAATGTACACAGTCTTGTACCTTTGCCTTTTCTTCCGTTTTCCAAATTCTTTTTATGCCCGAATCAAACATAATATGGTCACGACTACCATAACGAACGATTGGCTTGGTTAAAGGCTTAATACTCTTTTTATAAGGATTCTACGAAAAGTGGACGAGATAAATGCATGGGAAATTTACTTCCGGCACCGGAGCTGTTAAAAAAGGGGGCGGTCACTGTTACGCTCTATAGCTGCCAGGGGGCGGGGCTACTGTGAGTGATGGAAGGTCACGAGCGGCTTCCTGGGCCTGGCTGGCTGTGCATTTGGCCCAAATGATTTGGGATGAAACACATAACTGACGATAGAATCTATGTGACTGGCGAGTGGGGTGGCCAGTGGGGTGGCCAGCAAATTTATGGGGGGGGCCGTGACCCCCCTGGCCACCCCCTGGTGGCGCCACTGCATAGAGGACTAAAGAAACCAGAAAATATTCACATTTGAGAAGCTGAAATCAGAGAATTTTGACCTTTTTTCTTAAAAAATGACTCAAAAAGATTAATCGATTATCAAAATAGTTGGCGATTAATGTAATAGTTGACAACTAATCGATTATTCGACTAATCGTTGCAGCTCTGTTATATTGATATTCTTACTTTCCTTGTGACGAATAAATCTTGAATTTCATGTCATCGTATTTTTTTTAAAATGTTTTATTTATACTCCTTTTTATTTGAACCTTTCTCTGCTTCAGGAGTTCCTGGCCTTGGCAGGTGTCCATGTGGCTTCAAGAGCAGGGGAAGGATGGAGGGCCCCTCTGCAGCGGGACCCTGATCAACCCCTGCTGGGCCCTCACCTCCGCACACTGCTTCAATCGGTACCTCCTCCCACCTTCTCATCTCCTCTCATCTCCTCTCCTCCCGGCGTGTTCTTTTCTTTTCCTCACTTCTCTTCTCCCTTTCTTATCTTAACTTATCTTTTGTACCTCGTTTTCTCGTCTCCTCTCCTTTGTTCTCGTGTCTCCTCTCCTCTCCTTTCTACTCTTCTTCTCTTGTCTCCTCTCCTTTCTTCTCTTGCCTTATCGTCTGTCCTTTCTCCTGTTCTCTTCTACTTTCTTCTCCTTCTCTTCGTCTCCTCTTGTCTCTTGTCCAATATTCATCATGCTCTGAACACGTGCTCACGTAATCTCTCCTCTCTCCTCTCTCCCCAGGTACGGCAGTAATCCGTCCACGTACTCTGTGCGCGTTGGGGCGTCGCTGCAGACTCTCTCGCCAGAACGCGTGGTCATCCACAGGAAGTACAAGGGTCAGAGCGGGGGTCACGACCTGGCGCTTGTGAAGCTGCCCAGCGGCAAGGGCCACTGTCTGACCTTTGACCCCAATACGAACGCAGCGTGCCTGCCCACCTCGGACATGATCATGCCATCGTCGCCGTCTTCTTGCGTCGCCACGGTGACGACCGGCTGGGATGGTGCAGGTAAGGCCGCGCTCTTGTTCATGTTTTGTTAGGCTATCACACACACACACACACACACACACACACACACACACACACACACACATGGACCCAGCTAAGAGTGGTGCAGGAATGAGTCCTAAAACCCGGAAGTCCGTTAGCATGTCGGCACTTCCGGTTCCCTCGTCTCGAAGTCAATGGGTTTTTTGAATGGGTTCTTGGTTAGATGGCTGAAATAAGGTCTGTGGTTAACACAAGGTCAAGAGATGGACACGTTTTGTTCTACGACATAAAATACGTCGGTAAATACCCCACTCGTGAATTTCGAAGCTGAAGTCTTAAAAAATTCCTGGCGATTGCATTTACGCTTCAAAAGTCATAAAAGTAGTGTTCATTGGTGAAGATTATCTTGCTGAATAAAACGTGCGAGTGTCATAAACTTTTGTTTGCCACAGAGCTTATTTTCTAGCCTAGAACTCTAGACGCCCCCTAGCGGCAGCAAATTTATTTGGCAGCTAGGTGGGTCTAACACTAACCTGACTCCGCCAGATGGAACGATTCGCGTTGGCTCAGCATTTCCATCTGGAATCGTTCCGTTGGAGAGCCTTTGGGAGGGGGCGAAAATACTGGTTGCTGATTGGATAAACCATCTGCCTATGTTGGTGATTGACGGGCCAAATCAACCAATCAGATCAACGAAGCGTATGACGTGATAACAGAGCGTCGAGGCAAGCTCATCAAGTAAACAAGTCAGGAGAAGGGCAAAAGCATCTTTTCCTCCGAGAAAAGCCTCCAGTGCCGCTTTTTGCTCATCTTTTAGAGAACGAATAAACTCTAATTCTGCAACAACTTGCTCGATAGCTGCGCGCATCTCGGTCACATCCGCAGAAGCCGCCATGTTGTTTTGACTGAAGAGTCGCTCCTCATTGCGCCACACCTCAAAACCAACGCTGATTGGACGATCATTTTCTGATCGGCTCCAAATTTTCTCCGTCGTGCAATGCCAGTCTGAACTGTGAGTGGAATATAATGGAGCTCACGAGATCAGGCTGGTCTCGCGAGGCTAGTCTAGCACGGCTCCGTCGGCTTTTTGTGCTGGAAACACAAAATCGGTCAGACCAATCACAGCGTGAGGGGCGGAGTCGGAAGCCGGGCTACCATGACGACAGAGTTGCGACGGTTCCGTGTTAGAGGTAAAGAATGGCTGCTGCTGCTGGCGAACGGCTGTCTTTCGACTCGGCTTTGGCCGCGACTCTTCAAGACTTGAAGTTAACATTTTATTTGAGAAAAGAACAAAGAACGACACTGAAGTCTTTCCTCGAAAAGAAATATGTATTCGGAGTTTTGATTAATTACGTAGTCAGAGCCGTCGCTCTGACTACGTCACCTTCTTCGTTGCTCTGATTGGTTGTAGCGCTATCCTATTGCGTGCAGAGGGAACTTGAAAGACAACCGTTTATCCCGCCCACACTGCCAATGGGGCAGTGTGGGCGGGGCCAGGCTACTTATTTTCTGCAATAATCCCAAATCCAATGGGAAAAACCCCATTGGCTTTTTGTCGAGGGAACCCAGCTATGGGTTCTGGCCTACAAAAATACGTCATCCCTGCACCACTCTAAAGAGACCCACCCCAATGCAATTTCCGCCCTCCTTCCCTATAGATTCCGTGCTCGCGACCTGGGTGCCGCTCATGTCGTCATGGCAATGCAAGAAGCACTACGGCGACAGCTTCTCCGGCCACGGCACGCTGTGCGCCGGCAGCCCCCCGGACACCGGCCGTCTCCGCGGCGACAGTTGTCCCGGCAACACCGGCGGCGGGCTGGTGTGCCAGGGGGAGGGGGGCCGCTGGGTCCTCACCGGACTCCTCGCCGGCGGGTACGGCTGCGGCGGTGGGGCCTCGTCCCCGGCTCTCTACACCCGGGTCAGCAGGTTCCGGGGCTGGGTGGAGGAGGTGGTCAGCGCCGCCGCCCGCCAGCCGGGTGCGGCGGCGGCGGCGGCGCCAGAGGAGCACGCGGCCACCGAAGCGCCCATGTCGCGCGCCACCGAAGCGCCGGTCGCGCACGTGCCAGAAGCGCCCATCGAGCACGTGCCAGAAGATCGCGCCGACACACCGGAAGGGGCGCGCGCGCACACCCGCTCTCACGATGACATCGTCCACGCAAAGGATCTCGCGCCGCCCGCGGCCGTCGACTCGAAACTCTTAAAACACGCGCGCGCCGCGGGCAAGCCCAAGCACGCGCACCGTCAGCACGCCAACGACATCGTGGCCACCGAGAGCGAGGCCGGAAAGCCCAAACACACGCCCGCGCACGCCCACGCGCAGCACGCCGATCGCCGTGGCAACGCTAAAGGCGCGCGCCCTCGCGATGCCGAAGCGCGCACGGACAACCAGCTCTGAGCTGAGGTCTGCCATGTGACCGTTGGAGAGAGGTAGAGAGGTAGAGAGAGAGAGAGAGGGGGAGAGAGGGAGAGAGGTAGAGAGAGAGAGGGAGAGAGAGAGAGAGAGAGAGAGAGGTGGAGAGTGAGATCAATAGAGAGAGGTAGAGAGAGATAGAGAAGACTTAAAGGAGAAAGACATTTATTCGGTACAAATCTGTGCTGAGGAACAGTAACAGTAAAGCAGTGGGAGGATGGACAGAGAGTTCCTCAATTCATCTCCATCAGTTGCCATTACCTTTATGGGGGGGATGTGAGGAGACAAGTGAAAAATTAATGCATCATAGGTCAGTGCACTAAAAGGGCTTTTAAACAAAAAAAAATTGTACAATAATCACTGATTCTGGCTGGACTGAGATATTAAATAACAGCATGCTTTGTTTGCATCGCTAATGAATTGATCAAATACAACGACATATTTTAAGAGGGATTTTCCAGAACAACAGAACAGCAATTAATTATTGCTTACAGTAAGGACAACTGTAGGTCTGCATTTAGCCTTTAAAAAAAATACAAAAACCAACACTCATTGTATATTGCTACTGTCTCTTAGATTACACACAGTCCAAAAGTCTTTGCCTCGCTTCTAAGGCTTTCTGGTGGAGAGATTGTGGGTGGTGTTACTACAGGGAGACCGGTAAAAATAGAATATTTAACAGTTGTTTTTCCTTCTCAGGCTTTCTTAATATCATTTTCTTTTTCCAGTGGCAGTGTTCATCCTTCATCTGCACTTGGTCTTCAACGATTCTCGCATCCCAAGGCTATTAGCTACTCCCTATTTCCAGGAGCCATTGAAGGCCAAGGCTGGGAGTATGTTTGGGTTTGTTCGTCCGCAGGTTCCCCACGACGATGGTTTTTCAGATGGATAGGGAGGAACGTCGGTAGATAGATAGCTAGATAGTTAGACAGATATATAGGTAGATAGATAATCTGGTTGGTAGTGTAGACAATGAGTGTAATGCATCCATTCTTGCCTTGAATAGAGCTGTTAAAGTGAATCGGTGTCTGTTCTGTTGTATCCCTGTCCTCTGGGCAGGTGTGTGATCTCACCACTAGATGGCGACAATATTCTATTTTTACAGAGTCCTGGCGTGGATAACATGGCTCTAATTGTTCAATTTCTTTTTTATACTTTGGTTAATGGGATGGACGTGCGTGTTTCACCGTGTTGTTCAGCATCTTGTAGCCTCCAATGCCTGTTTTCTTTTTTTTTATATATATATATAATCTTGTACATAAACTAAGCCAATCGCTCCGAGTTGTGTTTTCATGAAGTAAAACCTCTTGCTGTAAATATGTGTGTTGTTATAAAGTGTCCACGCTGTGATGTATGCCTTCTTGATCTGATCTGTGTTGCGTTCATTAAGTGTTGCCGCGTCGTGACGTCAGTACGAACCCATCAGTATTAAATTATGGTGAAAAAGCAAAAGCCGGACTGTTGTTGTTGTTGTTGTGGTGTTTCTCTGATGTCAGCCTATTACCTTGTGTACGTGCACCGCCCTGTCTCCAACCTTTTAAGCCGATCAGTGATCACTACTCAAATTGTTTTTTTTGTTGTTTTTTAATGAAAACCGACAATAAACCGGAATCACGATCACACACAACCGGCTGACACGTCGCGTCCGTGTGTCTCTACAGGATTAGACCCGCACTCAGTATTTTAAACCAGAAAAATAAAAAACGCAATCTTTAAAAAAAAAAAAAAAAACACGTTTTCCCCCTCTCAGGGAAACATAAACAAACAAAAAAACAAAAAACAAAACAAAACAAAAAAACCCGATTAGGCTCCCCGCAATACATAAACCGTCTCGCGGTGAACCGTGAATCGGGGACCTCCAACCAAACCGCCCCCACCCCAAAAAAACCGCCGCCATGCGATGCGGGTCTGGGGAGGAGGACGCGCACAGAGCACGTTATGGTCACGTTATGGTCCCGAGAAGGCGTTAAAACCCGCTTCGGTCCGTTAAATCAAGGCGGTTTTGCATCCTCCGTACCGCGCCCCCCCCCCCCCCCCCCCAAAAAAAAAACAACCGCGTAGCTGTGGTCTCCCTAGGGGACGTGTACGGTGGGCTAAGTGATTTAAACTATTGTCCACACCGTGAATACAATACCCCCCTCCCCACACACACACACACACACACACACACACACACACACACACACACACACACACACACACACACACACACACACACACACACACACACACACACACACACACACACACACACACACACACACACACACACACACGGCCTTGGGCATCAAAGGGACCGCCGCTGCCGCTGCCGCCGCCTCTGCCGCGTCGCTGCCGCCTCCGCAGCGCGCGTCAAAGCCGCGGCCGGACGGACGCGCGCGCACCCCCCCCCCCCCCCCCCCCCCCCCACGGCGGGCCGCTGGACACGCGAGGCGAGAGACAATGAGGAGAAACGAGAGATGACGTCGGCGGCCCCACTAGCGCGGGTCATCCCGTCCTGCCATTATTCAGCATCTTGTCGTCGTCCCCCCTCCCTCCTCCCAGTCCCCCCCCCCTCCTCCCAGTCTCCCCCTCCTCCTCCTAGTCTCCTCCATTGTGTTGGCGTCATCTAATTGGCTCAAAGCGTGGCCTCTAAATCAAATGAGAAGGCTTTTTGTTTTCCCCATACATATATAGGCCTATAATATATTTTATAATTGTTTTCCCCCCATTTATATTTTATTAAAAATAAATATAAAGGACAACAAAATATGATATAATATCTAATATCTAATATATATATATAATAGGCCTAAACATGGCATAACAACGGGGGCATATTATCTACATGCTATAGGGATGTTGAACGGTGTGGTCGCTGGCGTGTGGTCGGCCACACACACACACACACACACACACACACACACACACACACACACACACACACACACACACACACACACACACACACACACACACACACACACACACACACACACACACACACACACACACACACACTCTCAGGCCAGGGAGGGAGAGTGAGGGGGAACCAGAGCAGCAGACCTGGGTGAGGATGGGTGACGGCAGCAGAAGACCCCTGGGGGGGGGTCCTGGTAAAGGTCAGCTCGCTGAGACCGACCTCTTGGACGGTGTGCAGACGGGAGGTGGTCGTCGTGAGGGAGGGACAGCAGAAGAACCACGTCTAGACCCTCGCATGAGGCAACACGTTTCTCACAGACATCGATCAAATGTGACATACATACGTTTCTTCAATCTAATATTTCTTTTTTTAATGTATCTGTATGCGTATGTGTGTGTGTGTGTGCGCACGCAACCGCCCGTTTTATTGAGGCGGTCTCATTAATCAGAGAGAGCAAATATAACCAGGGGATCTGTCCTACTTCTACGACACACACTCACAACCTTAAAATAATCCTATAAATGAGACCACAACAGGGCCTTAAATAAGGGTGAGGCATTATTCAATCCTCCGTCCCCTACGGTGGCCCGACGCGGCCAATTCAAGACGCCCTGCACACTTAAGAGAGCTGGGAGGCCACAGCAGAGCCAAGATCAGGGGCTGTTGAATTGGACTGTAGCATCAGGGTCTGCAATCTTATCCATGATAAGAGCTCAGTCGTTGGATACATTTTACATTTAGGGCATTTAGACGGTCTGGTCCAAAGCGACTTAAGAACAATTAGTACATTTGTCAGTAGAAAGTAAAACAACAATATGCCACTGTGTGGGTACAGCAAGGAAGTCAACAGGGCAAGTTTGTGAATGCACCATAACTGCTAGGTTTAGCGGTCCTTCCTGGTATACAGCATGGATAGCTACGCAAGATGCTATGTACTATTTCATTGCCAGGACGTATGACCATACACTAAGTGCTGGAGGTTGTTTTGTTTTTTTTGGGGGGGGGGGGGTTAGGTAGAGGGATGCGATGCAGAGTCCAGGTAAACTCTGAACATGTAGACTAGTGTAGAGGAACTGTGCAAAGAGATCAATGTAGTTGATTATCCATAATTGTCGATAACGAGGGGCCCACTTTTCACTTTGATGCTTGAGAATAATTTAGTAACCATGTCCAGATATTTACAAATGTTCTCATTTGCCTTAGTCAGAAAATGTCATCTTTTGTCAGAAAAACCACAAAACGACAAAACAACCCGAAGACAAAGAGAATAAACCACAAAACGAAGAACAGCCCAGTGCTGAAATAGTATTTTTATTAAATACTTTCAAGATCCAAGTTTTTGAAGAATAACAAAGCTATGATGAAGACCAACTAACACTCAGACAAACACTTGATAGTTGTCAATTCATGGTTGTATTTCAGTGTACAACATGATCATGCAAAAAAACACCAGCATCCACATGGAGGCTGCATGGGACGGAAGCGCAGCCCAAGAGTATATCATTACAACGCAGGGAAAACATACTAACGGCAAGGGCCTCATACCAAGCTACGGCTCCTCAATCCTTTAGTGGATTTTTTTTTTTTTAAACATATTTTTATTTTTTTTATTTTTCATGTCACCTATTTCAACATTCTGGATGGTGGAGGCGGCTCTCGTTTCAAAGATGCAAATATCGTTATATATTAGAAACGCCGTCCCCGGTCCTTTTTAATAAGGCGGGAACCTGGCGAGAAATGCTTAACTGAAACATGCATATAACTAGGTCTCCCGGTCTGGTGGTGCAGGGTTATGAAACCAGCACCCCTCTCTTTCCCTCTCCCTCCCTCTTTCTCTCTCTCTCTCCCTCTTTCTTTATCTCTCTCCCTCTCCCTCTCCTGAGCAGGCAGAATTCTCAAAAAACTCCAGGGGTCGACAACAGAAACATTTAATTGAGCCTTAATTAATCTCTGATCGTCATTGTTAACCTCGTTCTATCTCCCTTTTTTTTTGTGTGCGGGTGCTTGAGTGCAAGAGTGTGTGTGTGCGTGTCTCTGTCTGAGGGAGAGTGCAGAACTCTAGCTTGGCAGAGCGTTATATTACAAAAAAACGGCAAAAAAGACGAGTTCAACAGCGACAACGAAAACAAAAAGACAAAGAAACAAAACGGATAAAACGACAATCCAGCAACAGGAGAAAAAACGACAAGAGGAGCTACAAACAAACAAACCACTACGAGAGCAACAAGGTTGTGGGACACCGGAGGACCAATGGAAGGGCTAGTTGAGATTCACCACGGACGGACGGACGGACGGACACGTTGCATTAGCACAGAACGACCTGATCGTCGCGTTCACACCCAGAGCTCTGGTGCAGATATGTAACAGTTCCCCGCACATGATTAGACAGGTCCGTGCGTGTGTGTGTGTGTGTGTCGTGTGTCAACGCACATATGCGACAGACGGCAACAGATACATTTTTTTTTTGGGAGGAGGAGGAGGGGGGGGGGGGGGCAGAAGCAATGACAGAGGTCTCCACTGGGCTGGTTAAACAGCACAAGTGTAGACGGGTTTTCCCTTTAAAGTCAAGTTATCACATTCTCCGAACACAGTGCAGTGGCCATGGGACAAAATGTGGCAACTTGTGCGTGTGTGTGTCTGTATATATGTGTGTGCATTTATGCTTGTGCAGCAGAAGTACTTAATAGTAATAATCAATCATAAATTGCTGGCATCTTAAGTCATTTTGCAGAGCAAGAGAGCGTTGGACCAAATCAGAAAGCCCCCAATTCGATAATGTGTTCAAACAGTAACGGTTGTTTCGTTTCGTTTTGTGTAACGCTCCCGGGGTCTGAAAAACCAAGAAATTACAGGTCAACTTTCGGGGGCGGGGGAAGGGGGACATTGCAGGGAACCATCGGCGAAATCCCACAGCCGACGCACAGGACAAGAGTCTCTTGGATGCATATACATATATTACACTTTTCTCTACATTTATCTATACAGAAGACACTGCATATACACAGTGATAACAGAACAGGACGCCAGATCCCTTGAGAGCCAGAAGCAGAGGCGGGAGAGGACGTGGGTAATTGGGGGTGGGGGCTGTAAGAGGAAATGTTTGGGAGGAGGGGAGGGAGATAAGGTAATAAGAGTGGTGGTGTTGTTTTGTGTGTGTGTGTGTCTGTATGTGTGTGTGTGTGGGGGGGGGGGGGGGGGGGGGGGGGGGGGGGGGGAGGGGGCGAGGAAGGAGAGGTCGCGGTCAAACATGCAAAACACAGACGCCATACCCACCACAGCCTCTCCTTGCGGCGCACACATGCAAGTCCCACGAGACGCGTAGCGCGCGTGGCAGCTTTAACACTTGCGCGATAAAATCCCCGCGTGAAAACGAATAACGAAAAAAACAACAAAAAAAACAAAAGCTTGCTTAAAAAGTAGTTCAGGCAGACGCTAGTTTAAAGAGTAACGCAACGGGGACGCTAAAAACACAACAAAACACACGTCCATCTCACACCCCCCTCCCCCCCCCCCCCCCTCAGCGCCCCTCGATAAAACGGAAACGAGGCTACACACAGAAACACAGGAGTACACATAAAAAGCATAAAGTTCTACACTTTGGTGCTTCGTGTCGTTGATATCAAGCTTGCTCCTCTCAGTTTGTTAGGTTCTCCTGCCGACTCGGTTCCCATCCAACACCCCCCCTGCCCCCCCCCTCCTATCACCCCCTCCCCTCCCCCATGCCAGGTTGACTGCTTACTTAGAGGAAAGCATCCCTATGTCATATACACATCAAAATGCCGGTACCCAGCACAGCGCTGTCTGCCCGGGTTCCCTAGAACCCGCCCCCAAGTGCACGGTTAAAATCCCAGTTCGGCTGCCACCGCTCTCCTCCCTTTTTTTTTTTTTTTTTAAGATAGTAAATATAAATGCTTGGTTGGTTGTGTTTTGGTGATTTTTCTGGTACAGCTAGTCATAATTAACAATATATTCATTACTCATACTCATAAACTGTCACAAGTTCAACTGTAAACGCGTTCTCCCCCGGGGTGTCTCATCTTGCACGGGCAGAAAAAAGATGGCCGCCGGGGGAGGGGGTCAGAGGGCTAAGGTGCGCCCTCCGGTCAGGCGCCAGTTGCATGCATCATCCCATGGGGGGCGGAGTCTGTGTTCGGCCGGCCCCCAGCAGGTCAAAGGAGGGACTAGGATTGGTTGGTGTCGTGGAGAGGGATGCAATCTTGCCCGGCCGGGCTCCTAGGCATTAGCCAATCCACGCAGAGGACTGGCCCCTTAAACACACTCGCCGAAAAAACTGCCGCCCAAAAACGCACACTCCAGTAGACTGGAGCCTCGGGACTACTGTGGGGGAGGGGAAAGAAAGACAGAAGCGGTTGCTGGTTGGACGCCACACACCTGTGTAGTGTTGTTGTGTTCGAAAGGTGCTGTCGGTAAGAGTTAAGAGATATTATTTGAGTGTAATTGTAAGAAATGGCCTAGCCATCTGTCAGCTATTAGTGAGTGAAATGCGCTGTGTGAATATCTGTTTCGAGTTGACTGCGCCTGCCTCTGTATGAAACAATTGACATTTTAGACCATTCCCGGCACATTTCTGACCAATCAGGGCATCTTTACCCTGATTGGTCTGGGGGAATCTATTCACCTGTCAATCACAGGTGCGTGAATGCAGCACTTCTCAATGGTGGAGAAATGCAGGGAGGGAAGGAGCAGAGACATTTTTATGGTTGTTTAGTTTCAAAATCTTGCTCTCATCTGCTCTCTCTCTCACTTCTTTAACTCTCAAATCTTACCTACCGCAGCTTTAAAGGAAAACCAAACACCCTTGTTTGAGTTATTCCCCGCCCACTATGGAAATGATTTTTTTTTAGGGGTGGGGCTATGATACTGTTCAGGCAGTTGATGCCATTTTTTTTGGGGGGGGGGGGGTAGCCAGAATAGCATTTTGAGTGGGTCGCAGAGCATATGCCAAACCTTAATCTTTAGAAAGAAGCCCAATTAACTAATGTTTCAATGTTAACTCATGCTTCAATGGCTTACCATTTCATTGAGCTTAGCCCCAATTGTTGCAGCTTTTTGTTCACTGAGAACGCAAAGGCATTGTTGATTACTGCAGTATTGGTAAATTCACTGACACATGACACATGTGGCTGACATCCTGAGGCTAGACCAGTTGAGAACCACTGCACTACATCACTATTCATGTAAAAGAAGTTGTTGTAATGTTTTGGTTTTGGTTAAATGAGTGAGTGAGTGAGTGAGTGTGGGGGAGCCCACCTGATCACTGGAGCGGTGCGGCCGGGGCCCCCGAGCAGTGAAAGTGGACGTTGAGCCACTTGCCCTCGCGGCGGTGCCACACACGGGTCTCCTCTGATTGGCTGGAGCGCGGGCGGCCCGTGGAGTCCAGGAACTGCGTCAGGCGGATGTAGGCGATGCACGCCGCGTCCTCGCCGATCAGGTGCACATGTGGATTGAGCAGGGTGGTGTGCACAGGCTTGCTGTTCTTGCTCAGCACTACACAAAAAAACAAAAACACAAAAAACAATTGTCTATAGAGGCAGACAGATTTAGTATCATTGCTATGATTAAGTATTATTGCCAACAACGACTTCACCAAATACACTCAAAATGTCTAAGACAGTAATGTGGTTTGTGTGTATATGTTTCAACGACGTGTCGAATTGTATTAATGTGGTGTGGTGAGCAGCACAAAGTTAAGAAGAAGGTATACACCTCGAAATACTATTATTTCCCCTTACTGAGAAAAGAGAGTCAGACAGTCAGACCCGACCCTGATCATAGTGGGCCTTATTCACCTAGCGGCCATCTTGGTTCTAAACACTAGCTGGCTGGTGAACACTTCCACTTTAGGTAACAAATTCCTCCAGGGGCGCCTTCGATGGCGCCACTGTGTGACGTGGAAAGTTCTCTCTTCCACTGACTGACCAAAAAATATGCAGTAAGCTAATCTTAGCACTAAGCTTTATATGTTGAAAGTCTGTTTAAATCAGTTTAACCCCTAAAAACGATCTGTGTGTTTACATGGGTTTTTGATAAGTCAACTTAAATGATGCCTAGCGTGGCATCCGTTTAAACCCTTATAGTGAAATGCTAAGCTTAGCGATATCCGTCTATTTAGGCTATACATTAAACCCTTGGAAGGAGAGACATAAAAGTAAGCGAGGACAGGCATATTTATTTATATTGCGTTATTTTAATGCGTTAATTAGGAGCAAAGGAAAATGGCTACTAAGCACAAACTTCCAATCAATCAGAACCCACTACATCATACAGCGGCACAATCGAAGGCACTCCCAGAGGAATTTGTTAGGGGGGAGGAATGTGTTACAGACAGTAGAACGGTTCCACTATCCAGCTTGAGTCTAGAACCAAGATGGCCGCTAGGTGAATAAGGCCCACAGGATGTGTGTGAACATAATGGTGTGCAGAAAATGGGAGACTCACAGTTCTCAAAGTAGAACTTGTGGAAGTCCATGCCTTCCACCAGGTTACCCAGAGCCTCGGGTTCAAAAGAGGTAAGCCCAGGATCACAAATCCTCCTGAGAGAGATAGAGCGAGAGATAGATAGATAGATAGTAGTTAGATAGATAGAGCGAGAGAGACACACACACACACAGATTGGAGGAGGGATTAGGTATCATTTACTGACCAAAATAAAAACATCCGACTACCAACAACAGTATTATGTGATCAGGAATCAAACTCACGTGTAAGCGTCAAAATCTCCATTATTGACGGCTTCAATCAGCTGCTCCGTTATCTTGATTATCTCCTGTTTACGAGCTGTAAAAAAGAGGGAGAGAGAGAGGAGTGAGAAGCATGTTAACAGTGTAAGAAAGAACCAGATAGAGATGGACATAGAGGAGGAGTGAGAGAGACGAACGCAGGATAATTAAAACATGGTGATGTGGATGTCCTAGTCTACCCTCTAGCCTTCCCCTCACTCGACCTCCCTCATTATTCATTCCAAACCAGGCCTGCACTGACCGCACGTCACCCTCTCTCCCTGCAGTGTGTGTGTGTGTGTGTGTGTGTGCCGAGGGGTGTGCGTGCGCGTGCATGCCAGAAAGGAGAGGATGTCTGCTGTCACCATCACCGCACGAATGCACACGAATGAACGCTTTAGGCGTGGACGGATGAGGGGCAAGTGAATGAATGAATGAATGAATATGTGTACTGGTTGATGTCGACATGGGTGTGTCATCTGAAGGGCTTTCTCAGTCTACTAATCACCTTAACCCACTAACAGACCAAAGGCAACGCTCGGCTTTCATCTCAGACAAGTTTGAAAATGCACGTCTACAAACCCCCCCACCCTCCCCTCCCCAGACCCACCCTCAGTCAGTGACAGTAGTACTAACTAGGAGGCAGTGTAGTACGAGCGAGGAGGCAGTGTAGTACTAGCTAGGAGGCAGTGTAGTACTAGCTAGGAGGCAGTGTCACACACGCACACTAGGGCTGCATCTAACGATTATTTTCATAGTCGATTAATCTCATGATTAATGTAATAGATTCATCATTTAGTCAAGAAAATGGCATAAATAATAGCAAATGCCATCACAAGTTACCAGAGTCCAAAGTGAGTTCTTAAAGATGCCTGCATTATCTGACTAGCCAAGAAAAACTATAGTAATCATTTTTTAATGATCCATGAACCAAACCAAATTTTTGAAGCATCACGCAGCAAATGTTTGGTATTTGTACTTGATAAATGACCAAAACGATTGATCGGTTATACCATTTTTATTTGATTAATTTTCTGTCGATCTAATCGATTAATTGTCGCAGCCCTAATGCACACGCACACACACACACACACACACACACACACACACACACACACACACACACACACACACACACACACACACACACACACACACACACACACACACACACACACACACACACACACACACACACACACACACACACACACACACAGGTCTTACTCGGCTGTGTGTTGCTTTTAGTCGGGACAGTGCTGCCCCCTAGTGGAGTGGGCGGGGCAGCCTGAGACTGTTCTGACTCGGGGTAGGAGCTGCTGTTGCCCGTGCTGTTCCATGCCATGCGCTTTATGTCATTCGGCGGAACAGCTGGAACACACAGTGGCATGGTCAACGGTCAACACACACATACACACATATGCATGCATCCAGGGTCCAACATTTACTTTTTGATTTTTGTCTTTTGACCTATATATAATATATGCCATTTTGAAGAAGCTTTTATCCAGAGCATCTTACAATAGCATGAGTGCATACATTTTTAGCATGGGTGGTCCCAGAGGGAATCTAACTCCTAACCCTGGCAGCATTAAAGCCATGCTCTACCAGTTGAGCTAGTCAGGACCACTGCCAGAGTGGAAAAATATACTGGCCAACTAAGAAATTGTTTTAATATGTAACCCTGCTTTTTTTGCCAAATGGTCAAACCTATCAGCCATTGGCTGGTGGCAGGTGTTAATTTTGGACCCTGCTTGCATCTACACACGCACACATTGATATGCATGCATCTACGCATGCGACACACACACACACACACACACACACACACACACACACACACACACACACACACACACACACACACACACACACACACACACACACACACACACACACACACACACACACACACGGCGTGTACCAACATGGAAGACCTTGACAAACAACTCAATGAGAGCAGTAACAACAGAGTGGAGACAACTGGAAAACGACCATCATCCAAATGAGAATAATTAACATGGGGTTAGCAGTCAGCAGGGCATGTATTAGTCATTTTGAGTCGGTATGGGTGTGACAAGTGGGAAAGTATGAGACACTCAAAGCAGCATGGAGTCAAGAGTAACAGAAGCAAGACTCTGCCTGCAGCGACAAGTGTGGCGTACGCAAATGCAATGGGGTCGTTTCACAGCCTGTTCACCTGTTCAACTCAAATACATGCTTTCCTCGGACCGAGTGTCGCGGGAGAGAAAGGGGAAGGGATTGTTGGGGGGGGAGGGTCTGATGCTGCAGTGCATCAGACAGGGGCAGTGATTCAAGCCACCAGCAGGCAGGACGGAGGAATTCTCCTCCACAGACGTGCGTACAATGTTTGGTGCAATGTGAGGACGCTGGGGAGGGAGCAAGGAAGTGAGGACATTGCTGGTCAACTAACGACAGTGCTGTGCATACGACGCACAGGACCCACAAGGCTTGCCGGGCACTCATGCACACCGTGGCGAAAGGAGTCGGCTTAAGAAACATCCAGGGTCTCTTCCTCATCAACATCTGGGAATTAAACGATCAATACTGAGGCCCATGGGGTTTGGCCAATCAAAGCCCTGGCTATTAAGTCCCCATGTCCCTAATTGGCCCATTGTAAAAGCAGGTGTACACATACTTATTTCATTGGCCACATTTACCCTGCCATAGGTCACCAAGTGTGTGGATGTGTGTGTTAGGGCTGGGCAATATATCGATATATCTATATCATGTTAAGAGACTAGATATCGTCTTAGATTTTGGATATCGTAATATTGTGATATGGCATAAGTGTAGTCTTTCCCTGGTTTTAAAGCCTGCATTACAGTAAAGTGATGAAAATACTCACTTTTCAATTGTCAAGTATTGAATTCACACGTATAAAATGGAAACAAAAATAGGCTTTGCCATGTGGTTATTTTATATATAGACTATTTATTTAATAACATGTTATCTTGTGATAGATATTGTTCGCCCTATGTGTGTGACTGCGTATGTGTGTGTAAATGAGCAATTATTCTCCCTCCCTGGGTGACAACATTGCGTGGTGTTTCACAACCACAACTATCAGCCATTGTGTAATGCTTGTTGACACGAACTCTACTTCCCCTACGAGTGCACGCTTTTTTGACTCTGGCTCACACCGTGTAGCATAAAAATGTGTGTGGGTGTGGGTTACAGATGGCAATCAGTTCTAAGGTGGGCGACGGTTGCCAGCATGTAGAATGACCACCAGGACTATGGAAACAGGATAACGAGTGTTGGGAAGGATGCAAAGAGGAGGAAAAGGCCAGATAAGAGATGAGCAAAGGAGGACAGGAAAGGAGGGGTCAAGGATGAGATAAGAAGAGAAGGACAGAGAGAGACACACACACAGACGAGGACAGAGCACAGTAGGAGAACCGAGACGAGATGTGTTGGGCCAAGGGAAATATGTGTCTTGTGGTCAGTGTGCAGTGCTTGCTTCCAGCAGGGTCACAGGGCAAGGGGCATCCGTCTCTCTCTCACTCACACACACACACACACACACACACACACACACACACACACACACACACACACACACACACACACACACACACACACACACACACACACACACACACACACACACTCCTAGCTGGAGAGCTAGGTTGGCGGTTTTAAGGGAACACAACACTAAACAAAGACAAATCAAACGCACACAAAGCTGCTAGTAGGAACCAGACAAGGGGTTTGAGGGGGGGGGGGGGGGGGGGGGTGAGCGGAGTCAAGGGTACACTACACACCGACTTCCATTCCAACCATTGAAAAATAAGCACATGAAGATGTAGGGCTGGACGAAATGAAACGTTATTATCACGTTAATCATGGGGAATTTGACACGATATCGATAAATATCACGATATGCTTATGAATTCAAAACACCATTCAAAACAGTCTGAGGCTCATTACATTGAAGTATATGGAAATGTAATGTATGTTATCGGACTAAAGTTGGTTTTCCTTTCTCTCCGACCTTTTCAAACCTCATATTTTGATCATTTTAAGGGCATATCTTTCCATCGTAATTAATTTAGACTATAAATCTCAGTAGGACGATAATTCGATATATTCATTTCATGACGAGACAATACCATTTGAAGGCGATAA
>JAOPHQ010005769.1:0-15000 GCA_030340625.1 Merluccius polli | reverse complement strand
AGGTGGGGATTAAAAAACGGGGGGCGGGGGGGGGGGCGTGCAACGGAAGAATGATGTTCGGGTGGGTGTATTCACAGCACTTACAAGCTGGCGATGGGTCCCGGGCCTCAGCAGAGGGGAGGAGCCCCAGGAGGAAACGCTGGGCTCACACTCGCACAATCACACCATCACCACTTTCACTCTGATTTCATTCATGGGGGGGGGGACACAACCCATGGCTCCTATCCCTTCCCTAGCCAAGCAAGTGGGGGGGGGGGGGGGGGATACCTACACTCCATACCCTACTCTACCTATCCAGCATACAGCTCCTGCTCTGAAGACCCCTCTTGTGTGCCGTAGAGCAGAAGGGATTCTCTGCTCCAGGTGACAACCAAAAATGACAGAGAATCACGTTCTGCTTTACAAAGTGTGATCCTAACAGCTGCTAACCCTGGACAGAGCCACCAGCGGAATCGCCGACCTTCACCACCCCCCCACCCCGCCTCCACCCGTCTGGCAGAATGAAGAGTGGAGCCCGTTTTGTTTTTTAATTACTTTAACAAACTCAACTGGGAGACTTTATTGTCCTATCGCACATTTTAAAAAGTAGTTGAGCAGATGCAGGGAGAGGGAGCAACATAAGGAGATGCCATTAATCTCGGGGCAAAGAGGGGTTCAGCAGTTGGTCGCCTGTCATGGCGCGACCTCCCCATCCCCTTGTGTCGCTCTTAAGGCATTTACACACCTGGAGTGGTTAGCTAATGCAATGGATTCACACATTGGTAGTATACGTTTGTAATATATATTTTTTAAACCCACTTTCCAATCAATGCAAAAAGATCAATTTCGCAAAGTGAAGATATGGCATTATTTTTTGGACAATGGCCGAATTTGTTTTGTTTTCATGCAATTAGGTTGTGTAAATAATATTAAATGACGATACAGAATATAACCGCATCAAGTGCACAGTTTAAGGCCTTGTTTCCTCAACCCACTTTGCTCGCATATCTTTTTAACCTTACCCACAGCTATTCGCTGCTTTGGGCATCCAGAATGTCACATACATGCGACATCGTCTCATTTCCTGTACATCATTTGTGGTGTGTAAAGCCTTTTAAGCTCTCCCGCATCCTCAGGCTCCACCCCTCAGACACCCCCACCCACCCAACCGCCCCAAACCACACCAAACCCAGGTCTGACGATGGCAGCACGCCAACCCAGCTCCTGCTAGCCTCCCCTGAAGAGAGCCACGCCCCACCAGACACCGTCACAGCCCTGGCACGAGAGCCGGGGGGAGGGTGTCCAGATCAGTGCATCAGTGTGTATTGGTGGAGTGTGCTTTGTGTATGGGACGTAAAATACATGTATGTGTGCTTATGGGTGTGTTTTCAAGGTTTAAAACAGCAGTGAGGCATAACGGACATGCTTTGTTTTTGGGGTACATAAGTCCATCCTTGTGAGTACATGTTGTCTGCCGGTGCGGTATAGCAACGATACACATACAGATAAAACTAAAAGAGCAGCTGTACAGCTCTGTGTAAACAACGCCCATCCACTTGTCCTTGAGCTGCCCACAATGAGCTGGTAGTATTCTTTGTGTGAGTTTGAGTATAGGCGATCTAAGTGATTGCACTGTCTGCCATTTTTGTTTGTTTTTAAATAATAAAGACAGCATGCATGCATGAGTTAACTGAATGTGGATGTACTGTGTGGACCGTGGGGGGGGGGGGGGGATTCTAATCTATGCTCACATCTCACAGTGAGGAAGTAGCGTGTTTGTTTGTGTACGTCCTGTGTGTGTGTGTGTGTGTGTGTGTGTGTGTGTGTGTAAAGAGGAAGTGTTTGGGCGTTTCTCTGGGACGTACCTTCCTGAGCCAGCGAGGCAGTGGAGGAGGCGGCAGCAGCAGAGTTGGTATGCTGCCGGCCCACTATTGGACAAAAAGACGCTACAGTTGGGAGACGCTGTACAAGATATCGTTGGTCTATGTCGTTTGGGCCTGGCCCTGGGACACTACAGGCTGTGTACCCAGCCCAGGAAAATGAACACCCCTGTAGTTGCCCAGGACTAGGGCACAAACCTGGAGTCCCACGGCTGACTAATTAGTCAGCAGGCTGACTAGTGGACGAGTTAACCAGGGGCACCACTCTAAACATACTAATTGAGTCGTGTAGTGGCATAGCACATTATGCACTTCACCACTCTAGCACGCCTGCAGTAAACCTCAATAAAGACCAGGCCTCCTTCAATATGCACACATTTGTAAACAGACAGACAAGCGCGCGCACACACACACTCCCACAGTCAAACACTCACACACAAACAGACTCCCAGGCATCATCGGAAGGAGGGAGACTCACAAACAGGGAGAGACATGTTAGCATCAACAGGGACATAGCATCTGGTATGGTACATTGCAGAATGTCACAGTGTTACGTGAGCTATACTGTTAGCCCTGTGAACACGTCACTTGTTTGTTTATTTCTCAACTCCACACACACGGTTCTCTGTGTTATCTAGCGTGGGACAGATGGCTGTAAAACAGTAGTTTGAGGAAACACACTTCTATATTTCTCAACTCCACACACACACACGGTTCTCCGTGTTATCTAGCGTGGGACAGATGGCTGTAAAACAGTAGTTTGAGGAAACACTTCTATACGTGTTAATAATTCCTATTCATATATATACACACACAAATATATACACGCACACACACGTGTATATATATATATAATTACGTGGGCATCGGACAGAGGTTAAGAGTACACTGTGCGCGGCACAGTGTGGGAGGGAGAGGTCAAAAACACCCACCTGAGAAGTTTCTAGACACCAGCATAGTGGTGAGAATGGCTCCCTGAGGGGGAAAGAAACAGGTATATAATCGACTGCACATTTTTTATGTTTCTGTCAATTTCAAGGAGACTGATAGAAAAAGGAGAGAGAGAGAGAGAGAGAGAGAGAGAGAGAGAGAGAGAGAGAGAGAGAGAGAGAGAGAAAGAGAGACCATTGCATGTGATATCAGGTCAATTCAATGTATTTTTTGTTCCATCGTGAGCCAGTGAGAGTGTCAAGAGTGACAGAAGTATAGAGGGGGTCCCCAGCAGTACCTTGAGTTTTCGACGAGCGTTGAACTTGCGGAGACACTCAACAGTCTCCTGCCTGTGCATCATGGACGCCACTGTGGAGCGTTGCTGCAGGAGGAGGGACGAGAAGAGCATTACAGCACCTTAAAGACCCATAATGTAATGCGTGTGTGTGTGTTGATTACTGTTATGCATTTATTGATGTGTGTGTGTGTATTGTTTATTGTTGTGCATTTATTGGTGTGTGTAATGATTATTGTTATTGATTTATTGGTGTGTGCGTGTATTGAATATTGTTATGCATTTATTATGCGTGTGTGTTTGTGTGTATTGATTAATGTTATGCATTTATTGGTGTGTGTGTTTGTGTATTGATTATTGTTATGCATTTATTGGTGTGTGTTTCTTCTACATAAAAATGCGGCGATGCAAATGCCTGCCAGACATGAAGAGACGGGGGCGAGTCAGACATGAAGAGACAGGGGTGAGTCAGACATGAAGAGATAGGGGCGAGTCAGACATGAAGGGACAGGGGGGACTCAGACATGAAGGGACAGGGGGGACTCAGACATGAAGGGACAGGGGGGACTCAGACATGAAGGGACAGGGGTGACTCAGACATGAAGGGACAGGGGGGACTCAGACATGAAGGGACAGGGGGGACTCAGACATGAAGGGACAGGGGGGACTCAGACATGAAGAGACAGGGGGGACTCAGACATGAAGAGACAGGGGGGACTCAGACATGAAGAGACAGGGGGGACTCAGACATGAAGAGATCGGGGGGACTCAGACATAAAGAGATAGTAGGCCCGGTACTTACGCAGACCCATGGGTGCTTGAGGGCCTGCTCGGCAGTGATCCTCTTGGCTGGGTTGATGGTCAGCATCTGATTGATCAGGTTCTTGGCCTCGGGGGTCACCGTGTCCCACTCTGGGGAAGGAAACTACAGGAAGTGGGAAGAGGGGGGTCGTCAAATGAAATGCGAATGGAGACAAATTGGAAATACAACAGGGATTCTTAGCTTTTACGTGCTGTGAACATAACTGCGTTAGGGGCCCATATTCCGTGTGGTCAGGTCCCCGCAATATAAGATTATTACACTCATGTTTTAGGTCAATGTGACTTCTGAAAAAGGGAATACAATACAATGGAGGAATACAATGTTATAAACACCTCCCAGGTTTCCACCAAACTGTTAATAAAATGCGTTCATATGGAAAAATATGATACGTTATTAGGGGCGTTGGACTGAACTGTATTTGACAGATTGGGTTTTGTGAACATACACGTATAGCCAACAAAGCTACACACTGACATTTTTAATCGACCACAAAATAGAAAGTGTCTTCAGCTCCTTTACTTTACTCGTCATCAGGAGAAAGCGCATTAGGCTTAATGGATACTAATTGCTTAAAAACCTTCTATTGGAAGCTTTTGGTTGCATTTCTTACCACTAAATGCACAACGCACATTTCACAAAGGCTTCAATTACAACATTTTTACATGACATTATTATCTGCATCTTTTCCCCCAAAACATCATTGTTCATTTAGCTACTTCCATTTCCAAGACCATTTCCCGTCCATATCTTAATTAATTTAAATCAAACTGGACTGTTCTCACTGTATATAATGTTTCAGATGTCTATTTTCTTTTATTCTATGGTGACTATTAAAGATATGTTTCAGATGTCTATTTTCTTTTATTCTATGGTCATGCCATAAATTCCCCTCTGGGATTAATAAAGTATCCATCTATCTATCCATCTATCCATCTATCTATATCTTGGCGCTCCTTAAAATGTATATGGTGACTGAACTAGTTGTTCTGGTTGGAGGCATCAGCAGTATGTTAGCAGTACAGCAGTATTAACAACACCAATGTCTACAGAGAGTCTGAGAACCCCAGCTGTAGTCTGGAAGCAGCTTTGTAACTTGATTAGCACTGAGACCCACACCACACGGAGGATACCCCTACACACACACACACCTCTGCAATGCGTCAGGGAGGCCTAGATAGGATCAATAACTTTAGACCACCTCTCAATTGGCCACTATTAAACATTCACCAACCATCTCGCAAAACCCTCGCAGCATCGCCCTTTACACTGACATTTAACACACACACACACACACACACACACACACACACACACACACACACACACACACACACACACACACACACACACACACACACACACACACACACACACACACACCTTTAGAAAATATAGATTTATAGCACAATATTGCTTTCAAATCTATATTCCTCAAAAAACCCTTAATACCACAATATGTATACTTGTAAACATTGCATTTACTGTACTCCATGTACTATTCAACCACAGGGCAGTTGCTGAATCCCATGTGATAAATCCTCATATAATCAATGTAGATTACAAAACGGTGTGCCACGATATGACAACGTGTCGACGGGATACCACTGGAGCCGGTAAGAAAACGACAAATCTTGAACCGTTGCCCAGGCTTAATGGCCATCGCGCGCGCACGCACACACGCACGCACACGCACACACTCACTCACACACTCACGTCGTAGGCCCCGGCTTTGATCTGCTGATAGAGCTTGTGCTGATCCTCGTCCCAGAATGGAGGGTAGCCCACGAGGAGGATGTAGAGGATGACACCTGGCAGCGGAGGGGGGGGGGGGGGGGGGGGGGGAAATCCGTCAAGAAGTCGTCAAGAAATTCGCCTCATACAACTTGCGCGTACAAGTTGCTCAAATGATCCCGCGGTCAAACTTGCATGAGTAAATGATGCGAAAATGTGTTTTGCGTTTGGTGTAAACACGGCTATAGTCAGCAGTCACGGAAGACCTCAGTGTTCATCACCCTGGGCCAGAGGTTGGGAACCGTGTCAGTTGGCAGAGCCATGGAAAAGTAATTACTTGAAATTGTCCAAAGGGCCAAACAAGAGTTTACATAAATATCATTCAATCTTTTCACGCACAAGTTTTCAGGGAAGACCTTCATTAATTTTGCATATTAGACATGACAGTTTAGGCTGGAAAGAATTTGACTTTGTCATGTGCCCTTTTCTGACATTTCATGATCTATTCTGATTGTCAATATTGGTATTATGGTAAATAGATGAGGTTGAATTTGACTTGGAATTTACCCTACCTTAGTGACTTCGTCCAATGAAAATGTAGTATACAATATATTGTGTAAAATAAAATGTCATTTTGTTAATGCAATCTATTTCAGCCTTGTTGGTCAGTTATATGCATAACTCAGTTATATGCATAACTGACCACCATATGCGTCACTGAAAGAGCCTGGCTCTAAAGCTGTAGGTTTCTGACCACTGCCCTGGTCCGACTGCTGATTCAGATATAGAGACCGAAGGCTGAATTCATGCAACAGACAACTCCTCCCTAGATTTCATGGATAAAGCAGTCCATGTTTCTTTCAGTCAGTGGGTCCATGAAATGGCCGCAGAAGCCTCCTGATTTGGAAAATCTTTTCTGCTGACATATTAATCATCCATTTCACTAACACAGTAAGACAATAAGTGCATTTTGCTCAATGTAAGAAATGCAGTGGCATGATTTAGAGACTTTAAAATCTCAGGAAACCAGCCATGAAGACGGCCTGCTATTTGTCAGAGAAACAGGCTAATTTGACCCTTCTTTTGTTTTGTTTTGGTTTTTGAGACTTACCACAGGCCCAGATATCCACAGGCTTGCCGTAGGGGTCCTTCCTCAGGACCTCGGGGGAGAGATAGCCGGGGGTGCCTGCAAAGCCTGCCCGACCACAAATGAAAGCAAACAAATAAGGTTCATTTCTGCCACCAGACGAGGGTTTGATTTGACGCAGGACTGTTTGATAACAAGTGCAAGCCCATTTTGTGATGAAGTAGAATTCCAAGTAAACACTCATAAATCATCTGCTGAAAAGCCAGCCAAGTTCTGGAGGCATGGCCCCTGGCGAAGGCACCATGACCGAAACATCAACTTTGACGGCATGTGGCAGCATTTTTTTATAAAGGCAACACTCCAATAATATTAAATTATTTATGCATTGCGTCCAAATACTCATATGAAAGCATGAAGGCTACTGATACTGGTTTATATTTGAGGCCCTGGCCATGAATGCGTATTCTTGCGTATGTGAGTGTGCATTTTTGTGAGTGTAGGTGCCAACTATGCGGTGTTGTACAGCAGACACAATACTAGATTAGATAAAGATCGACCACAGCAGGAGGGAGGGGGGTGGGGGGGGGGGGGGGGGGGGGGGCGAGAGCGAGATCAAAAATGTCTTACCAAACCAGGCCTGCTGGTCTCCCTGCACCTCAATAGCCAGGCCAAAGTCTGCCAACTTCACTGCAGCTCCCTTCATCTTACTGGCCAACAATAGGTTCTCAGGCTGGAAGACACACGCACATAAACACACACACACAGTAAATCATGTATGCAACATTAAAAGGTGTGTGTGTGTGTGTGTGTACATGCAGTAAACAGGCTGGTGTAAGTTTGAGAAGAAATGGAGGAAAAACGAGGAAGTAGCGGAGGATGAGTGGCTGAGTGGTCTCTCCGCGACGCCTTATATGGGCATGGGTTCGTAGCCATGGAAACCACTTGGGAGTCATTTAGGCAGCACTGCAGACTCCATTCTAAATGGAAAGTGTATTTGGTGTAAGGGAGAAAGTGTGCGTGCGTGTGTGCGTGCGAGACAGAGAGAGAGAGAGAGAGAGAGAGAGAGAGACAGAGAGAGAGAGAGAGATGCAGTGTTCTAAATGGACGTTGTTTGGGCAGTCCAACATAAAGAGCTGCAGTAAAAGCCCACTCAGGATAAAAGGCCAACAAATCAGAGGGACAGCACCGGAGGTAATAGTGTTATTCTCTGGCTACAAGTGTGCTCATGAACACACACACATATACCCACACATATACCCCCCCCCCCCACCCCACCAACGGATTCCCTCTGGTTCTATGAGATTCCCCCCCCCCCCCCCCAACAACATTTAGGGTGAATTATGAACAAATGTTAATGTAATTATTATAGCAGCATTTCATCCATTATTTAAGTGTACATCAGGAGAAAGAGGAAAAAAAAGACAGACAACTAAGAACCCCTCCCCCGCCATTGCACAGCTGATGTGATGTCATGCAAGTTGTCATGGCAACCACTCGCAGTTCATCTATGCCATCAAGCCTCTCATAATGGGCCTCTTTGCAGAAGACACAGCCGAGTCTGTGCATGGAGCTCTGTGTGTCCGAGTATCCTCATTTCCCTGCTACAGGTGAGATTTAACCTCCGGCTAACATGACACACACTCATTGTCACACACACACACACACACACACACACACACACACACACACACACACACACACACACACACACACACACACACACACACACACACACACACACACACACACACACACACACACACACACACACACACACACACACGTAATCACTTGACTGAGGCAGATAGAGGGAGAACAAACCAGAGAAGAAAGACATTTGAAGAGGTGGTGGTGGGGAGGCAGAAACACAGAGATGGAGCAACCCAGAGCCATCCATGCGTTGCCATGGCCACGAGCTAAGGTGTGTGTGCGTGCGCGCGTTTGCGGTCGTCACGGCAACGGGCAGCCACTCACCTTGAGGTCCCTGTGCACGATATCATGCTGGTGGATATGATTGACACTCTCCAGGATCTGGCTAATACACTGACTACAGGGACAGAAGAGACGGAGAGACAGACAGACGGACATTTCATTGTCATTCAAGTCCGCTTTAAAGGTGTGGGATTATGGAAAGTGCTCCTTCATATGATGGCAAAGGAACCTTTTTTGTGAAAACAGACTTGGTTTTACTGAGTTATGATTAGGAAATATTTTACGATAATTTGTGCATTGTTTTGGGTGGGGGAGGGGGGATTTTCATTGCAATTCATGAAGTCCTGGTTATCTAGTATTGTGTACACATTTATATTGTGGGAAAAAAGGTAAATGCTCTATATTAATATATTATTTCCCATCATATTCATCAATAATATTAATTTCAAATGAGTTTTTTTATTGCCAAAACCCCATCTCATCTCAAATAGGCCAGCTAGCTGGCCTTTAGCTACCTAGCCATTTGCCCTGAACTGGAGGACGAAACAACTGGATAACTAAATAACTTGATTAATAAAGTATATTTAAAAGAAAGGTTGGAGAGGAAATGAGTAATGGGTGTTAGTTATTCCATTTACTATGGCATATTTCTGGTTCATGTAAATGTTATTTTTTTTATGACTGGTAAATGTTAAAAAAAAGGAATCTGTGAAAATATTCAAGGTTGACATGAACGCTGATAAACAGTTGAAAAACGTGAGTTATGGATTGTTCCCCCTTTACAAAGCTAAGACCTTAGAAGGATAACACAGGACTTCAAGCAGTAGACCGCTGCAGTTAAGGCTGAATTATATCTCTGCGTGGAATAGCCGCCGCGGTTTGCTACACCGTGGGTTTCCCTACACAGGTGCTTGCATTCATTGTTCCTTGTCCCGACGTGTAGTTCCATTTTTGGAGAGGTGCACATATGCTACAGCGACTGCCACTTTTGGCTACGTCATTAACATTGAAAGACCTGCGGTGTACCCACCACGGTGGCTATTCGACGCAGAAGTATACATTAACCTTAAGTAAATCAGCCCTTCCAATCATAACAGTTGCATTGATGCAGCTAGATTTACATGTCTATATATAAAATAGAAAAATGCAATACAGCAAGTGATTGATAACATGAGGATTGAACCCACGGCATTAATCAACGAACAATGAAGAAGCCAAGAGTCATGTATTTAACTGCCTAACTAAACTAGTATTCTACAAGTACTGTTTTTTGTTATTTATATATTTTAAGGGCTTTTTGTGCCTTTATGGACAGGACAGTGAAGAGAGACAGGAAAACAGGTTGGAGAAGAGAAGGAATGTAGCATAGGACCACAGGTGGAAATCAAACCTGGGTTGCTATGAAGCATCGTGTCTACATGGTTAGCGCACTAGCATGTTGGGAGTTGCCCCCGGGTTTTGTGTTTTAAAAGGCCTGGTTTGAAACCCCTTCAAGATGGGCAAATGGTTTGCAGCAAAAAGCTGTTGGGGGTGTAGGACGCAAGGCCATGGCCGCCGCATTGGTGCCCGTCTCTACAGGTTTGTGAGGTCGAAGGTCGGCCTGAGCCTAAGAGGGTGGAGAGGGACCACAGCAGTAATGTTCTTCTGTTTTATGTGTGGCTGTCTAAAACCCCCCCCTAATGTGCGTTAACAGATAAAGACCCTCCTAATCCAATTATAGAGCAGACTTAATAAGCTGTACAACACACGGCCAAAGTGGGGAGGAAGGGCTGCAGTAGAAAAAGAGGACCGGAGAGACAAGAGATGAAGTGCTTGGTTAAAAAAAAAAAAAAAAATACAAAAATAAGAGGAAGCGGAAGAGAGCGAGAGAGAGAAAGAAAGAGAAAGAGAGGCTGCATACTGATGCACTTGTTGATGAGGGGAATGCAGCTGCTGACAGAGCACAAGCAAACCAATAATCATTGTTGTTTATGCGTGTGTATGGTGACATACACTCACCGGCCACTTTATTAGGTACACCTGTCCAACTGCTCGTTAACGCACATTTCTAATCAGCCAATCACATGGCAGCAACTCAATGCATTTAGGCATGTAGACATGGTCAGGACGATCTGCTGCAGTTCAAACCGAGCATCAGAATGGGGAAGAAAGGTGATTTAAGTGACTTTGAACGTGGCATGGTTGTTGGTGCCAGACGGGCTGGTCTGAGTAGTTCAGAGACTGCTGATCTACTGGGATTTTCACGCACAACCATCTCTAGGGTTTACAGAGAATGGTCCGAAAAAGAGAAAATATCCAGTGAGCGGCAGTTCTGTGGGCGCAAATGCCTTGTTGATGCTAGAGGTCAGAGGAGAATGGCCAGACTGGTTCGAGCTGATAGAAAGGCAACTGTAACTCAAATAACCACTCGTTACAACAGAGGTATGCAGAAGAGCATCTCTGAACGCACAACACGTTGAACCTTGAGGCGGATGGGCTACAGCAGCAGAAGACCACACCGGGTGCCACTCCTGTCAGCTAAGAACAGGAAACTGAGGCTACAATTCGCACAGGCTCACCAAAATTGGACAATCGAAGATTGGAAAAACGTTGCCTGGTCTGATGAGTCTCGATTTCTGCTGCGACATTCGGATGGTAGGGTCAGAATTTGGCGTCAACAACATGAAAGCATGGATCCATCCTGCCTTGTATCAACGGTTCAGGCTGGTGGTGGTGGTTGTAATGGTGTGGGGGATATTTTCCTGGCACACTTTGGGCTTATTAGTACCAATTGAGCATCGTGTCAAAGCCACAGACTACCTGAGTATTGTTGCTGACCATGTCCATCCCTTTATGACCACAGTGTACCCATCTTCTGATGGCTACTTCCAGCAGGATAACGCGCCATGTCATAAAGCGCGAATCATCTCAGACTGGTTTCTTGAACATGACAATGAGTTCACTGTACTCAAATGGCCTCCACAGTCACCAGATCTCAATCCAATAGAGCACCTTTGGGATGTGGTTTAACGGGAGATTCGCATCATGGATGTGCAGCCGACAAATCTGCAGCAACTGCGTGATGCTATCATGTCAATATGGACCAAACTCTCTGAGGAATGTTTCCAGTACCTTGTTGAATCTGTGCCACGAAGGATTAAGGCAGTTCTGAAGGCAAAAGGGGGTCCAAACCGGTACTAGCAAGGTGTACCTAATAAAGTGGCCGGTGAGTGTATATGTGCATGTATATGTGCTCATGAATCCTGACGGAAATATATATCCGTGCATGCCTGTGTGCTTGGAATAATATTTGTACTCTCTATTTGCACGGTGTGTGTGTGTGTGTGTGTGTGTGTGTGTGTGTGTGTGTGTGTAGTATGACGACTAGCTCCATATCAGACCCATACCTGGCATCGGCCTCACTGTAATACTCCCTGGCCACAATGTCTTCGAAGAGCTCCCCTCCTGTCACCCTGAGAGAACAGAGAAAAGCAAGAAATGAAAACAAAGAGCAAGAAGGAGAGAGAGGGAGGGGAGGAGCAGAAGAACAGAAAGAGTGGGGGGAGAGAAGCAAGGCTGTTAGCTAACACAAACAAGCTACAGTCAGGGATATAATCTCAAATGTCAAGGCATGCGTGTCTGTTTAGGTGCGCGCGCTTTTAAAGAATATACTCACAGGTCGAAGACAAGGTAATGAAAGCCTTCCTCTGAAATGCTGTCATGGAGTCTCACTGTGAGGAGGCAAGAGGGAGAACAAGTGTAAGGCTTTGGGGGGAGGTGGTGTGTGTGTGTGTGTGTGTGTGTGTGTGTGTGTGTGTGTGTGTGTGTGTGTGTGTGTTCCCAGCGAGCCGGGTCGTAACAGTGACGAAAATTCAAAATGAAAACCAGACAGATTTGAGTTAATTTGTAAAACACGTCAACAGAAGCAGGGCGATGGAGCTGTGCAAGTCGCTTTGCAAGACACTTTGGCTAAACGTCTGATAAATGGCATCCTGATAAATGACACATGTAAATGTGGCTGTACCTGAACTGTACCCGTGTCACAAACGTGATGCCGGCTGCTGTCCAGGCCATAGGCGATGTATTTAAAACAGTTATGTAAAGCAGCTCTGTGTTGTGTAATGAGACGAAGGATGACGGGCCAGCCCCCGCAGCCAAGAGCTCTAACTAAATGCTTGCTTTCTTTTCTTACTCCTCCGCCTCCAATTCCCCATCTTCTCGCTCCATCTGCCTCTCTCTTTCTCTCGCTCTCTCTCTCCCTCCCTCCCTCTCCTGCTCTCTTACTCTCGCACTTACTGTCTCCCACTAACTTTTTAAGTCTGCCCCTCTCAGCGTTTTTTGGGTTGGAGAACACAAAGCCTGCTCCATTCTGTGCCATTCTTCAGTCCGTGGCAAACCTCAGGCTTGAAACTCTTTTATGTGATCCATGCTGACAGCCCGCTCTGACCTTCACCTTTAGCCTGTGTGTGTGTGTGTGTGTGTGTGTGTGTGTGTGTGTGTGTGTGTGTGTGTGTGTGTGTGTGTGTGTGTGTGTGGCACTAAACCCATTAGTCCGGGGCCACTGGACTAAAAATGATTGAATTATAATCCGCACTGTTCCCCTATTACGAAATCCGTCATCCTCGTATGTGTTGCAAATTCTGCATGAGACACGAGGGGAGTCGGAAGTTGGCTGTGTCCTTCTGTAGACAAGGTGTTTCGGGTCCCGGGTCTTGCATTCAGAGACACTCAAGGTGCATATGCCGTACGTCAGCATGGTGGTGGAGGTGGAGCAGTAGTACTTAGTACATAATGGGATGGGTAACACACAAACAAAAGCTCACCAATGTTGGAGTGTTTCAGGAGGCGGCAGATTCGAGCTTCCCTCTCCAGCTTCTGATGGTCTGAAGAAGGGAAAAGAGAGTCATCTGTTAGGACCAGCCACCAGCAGAACAACAGAACACAGACACAAAATGACATGGGCCAATATTGACAGCCAAAAAGGACACCACTGCAGTCTATTGTTTCAATTCTTGTCACTGTACGTCGCAGATGAGAGATGGAGGACCACACGCAAACGGTCAAGCCCAGAGTGGTGGAAATTAAATATTTATTTACACAATGAAGTCAGATGAAGGCCTGGGTGAGTTCTATGGGCCGCAGCAGGTGTTTTGGATGGGGCCTGGTGGAGCCACCTCCCAGCACCAAATCCGTCATGCAGAGCCTGACAACCTGCCATAACCTCCTGTGATGATTATTAATACTAGGAGCTAAACACAGAGGGTCCTCCAAGGTCATTTGGATTGGAGTTGTAGACGTACGACGGATGCTTGTGCAAATAAGGATGGATTGCATTTTTCATGCATTTTGTGTACGTCTCAATGTAGACTGTTGAACCAGTAATGACACGTGAACACGTGCAAACAAATTTAAAAAGCACATACACAGTACTGTGTGTGTGTTACGTGTGGGCTGTGTGTGTGTGCCACACACATCCCAGTGGACTTTGTGGGCTCTTGACAGAGTGTGGAGAAACCACTCTTAGCTGCCATCTCCCGTCACCATTAGCAACAGCTACGTAGGCAAGGTCAGGGGTCACCTGGGGCTACCACAGCGATGAAAAAGCATGAGTCAGGTTCAGTGCCTTGACGTTATGTGTGAACATTGCATTAAAACACTGTACCAATTCGTTAGTTAGGCTGAGAAATTCACACTTACTTTCCTTAAGAAGATTAGATTGAAACAGGGTACTGTACAGTTTTTATGGGTGTTATTACAACCAATAGCTCAGTGTTACTGCATTATAAAAAAGGAATTTAGCTGTATTTTTTAGTCTGAATAAATGACGATAAAACCATTATTTTCTTCAATATCCTCCTTGACACTGCTGTGAAGATGAATGGCAAGCCTGAGTTGAATTCTATTTGCTTCTAACGTAACTCAACATCCCCTTTTGCCCGTCTCTAACCTTCTCTCGCTTGATCGCTCTCTCTCCCCACCACTACTAGTCATGAGGTACCGCCCCTCCTCATCACAAAAAACAGATGTAAATTACTCTTATCTGACATGGAGAGAGAGGGAGTTAGGGAGAGAGAGAGAGAGAGGTGGGTAAGAGACATCAGCCTTCTTATAATTACTCCAGTGACGCAGGAGAGAGAGAGGTAAAGAGAGAGTGTGAGAGAGATAGAGAGAGAGCATGGCGCGCATACTGATGCACTTGTTGATGAGGGCAATGGGGAGAGGGGAGAGAGGGAAAGATGAAGCGCGAGAGAGAAAGATGGAGAGAGAGAGAGGGGAAAGATGGAGGGGGAGAGAGAGAGAGGATTACACAAGACGTTTATTTGCACCAAGAGGATCACAGCTCCCCTGTTTGCGCGTGTGTGTT